>JASDQU010684197.1:5500-26102 GCA_032191745.1 Picea mariana | reverse complement strand
ATCAATACCTGTGCATTTCTACACATCATAGAGATATATCTTCCACACTTCCGCATTTTGCACAGGTATGATGGTCGCACAAGAAATACCTAGTATATTTTCAATACGTGTGTGGTGAATCTATACAAGTCATCGGACTGCATTGGACTTACACACTTCCACATTCCCAATACTTTCGCTCAAGGATTTAAAATGTATTGGAATAAAAAAAAAATGATTGTCAGAAGCCATATCTTCCGTAATTGGGAATTTTACAAAGGCTGGTTTGCATTGGCATGACACATGTACAAGCAAGGATTATTCTATTGTCAACACTTGTGTGAAAAATTCATAGAAATCATCGCACCAACCCGAAAAACCTCTAATACTTCAAACAATTTCCAAACAACACTCTATTTGCAACCTATCCAAGAAAGAATAACTTGCATGTTAATTGATTTCATGTATATGTAAATCTAGGATTGGTAGAAATGCAGAGAAAGAAATGTTATTAGAGTTTTTATCAGTTCACAGTTCTATTCAGTTGGTGATTGCATACAAGTTACTGAACTGGGACATACAATATAAATTGTTCATTTAGAAATCTTAACAACCACACAATATCGACTTTTTTATTTGGAAGCCATGAAACAGTTTTCAAAGCATGAAACCGATCACCTAGAATAGGAATTAACTATGGAAGCTATCTTATCACATGTTCAAGGGTTTAAAATGCATTAGAACAATAGAAGTAAACAATGTTGGAAATATANGGGGGGGGGGGTGAATCAGTTATAATATAAGCTTAAAATATTTTGTTATTTTCTAAATCTTTCTAAATTATTATTTAATTTGTTACTGATAACTTAACATGCATAGATAAACAATATTTGATCCATCACACAGAATACATAGAGACACATATTTCTCATGAGGAAACCCATATAGGGATAAAACCTCTTCTTCTTAGGATGTCAATCAAGCTCCAACTTTAATGTACATCACAATCTTTGAGCTCCAACTCAAATATGAGGCTACAACCTTTGATAGAAAGCTACAACTTGCAGATAACACCAACTCTCAGATTTATCTAGCACTGACTAGAAGGAAGCACCAACTCCCAGAATATCTTCTAGCACCAACTAGAATTTAGAGGACCACAATCCTCCCTAGAACCACCCTACCACCCTGACTGAATATCAAAAACATTTACTTACTTGATCTGTCTCTGATATGGTCTATTACATCTCCATGAATCCTCTGCCTTCTTCAGCTTCTATACTCTGTTCTGCTTCTGCATCTTTCAGCTTCTATGCTCTGCTCTTTTTCTTCCTGTGCACAACACACTCCTATTCAGCTTCTCTTCTTCCTTTTATGCTATGTGTTGCCTTTGCATTCTCTTCACTGCACCACCGATCTTTTCTTTCGATTCTCCACTAGGTCACCTCCTACCCACATGCCTCACACTTCAAAAGATTCTCTGTCTCTTCTCTATTCTTCATGTCATTCAAATGTCAAGTCATCTACCTAATCATCATACGAACTCTTCATGTTCTCTGGCCATTATTCAAGGTTCTTTGGTGTCTCTGACAGTTATCCTGAGAATCTTTTGCTTCTTTGTCCATCAAAATTCTTCATCTTTTCTGGCAGTTACAATCAGTCAGTTTTGGCTCCTTTGTCTCCTAAGCCTCTTCCTTCTCGTGACCTTTGGCATTGACCTGGGGCCAATTACTTTAGGAATTCATGTTTCAGGTCATCTGTCGTGAGTCACCCTGACTCTCCCAACTCCTGATCTCCCGAACTCTGAAGTGGAGCTTAGCGACATGCTAGCTCCTCCTTCGATATGACCTTGGGAGATGAGCTCATGTGACCATGCGATTGCAGGTGCATCCAAAGGTGGTTTAGACCAAAATTCTTTTCTCCCCACAATTTACCTCGAGCCTCCAGGTGTCCTTTCTAAAAAACCATGGTTTCAATTGTGGCTCACCCTCAACTCATTAATGTTCGTGCACCTTCAATCCTAGCAATGCAAAGGGACTGTCGATATTACAATCTTGACAGTGCTCCTAAACTAATGGTTCAGAACTGTCCTTCCTGAAACAACAACTATAATGTACTTTGTGATCCAGGCTCTGGGAGTTTCAAGTCTCAATCTCTTCTTTCCTCCTTATGACAAACTTTATGAGTGGATGATCTGCAGACACTTTTCCTCCTTAATTTACGATTAGGATCTCCTCCACGAGTCCGACCTTTGAGACTTTCAATTCTCAAACTTTCATTTTCTCCTGGAGAATTTCACCCGGAGTCCATGATCTAACGATGTGTGGTCTCCTCGAATAAATGGTCACAATCCCTTCGGGTATTCAGGGTTCATAAATCTCAAATTTCCAACCTTTCAACCTTCCTTTTCTTTTCACCGTAGCTAACAATCCACTGATGTGTGTCCCTTTCGAATCAACGATCATGCTCCTTTCGCGTCTCTAGACTTTGGAATTCTCAAGTCTCAACTGGAAATCCTTAAGTGAGATTTCTCTGAAATCTCAGATCACCTGACACATACCCCCCTTGATGATCAATGGTCGATATTTGTTTTCAGCGATTTTCACGTTCTCCCCATCCACAAACTTCTGAAGTTGTGGATCTCGCACCACCTGTCCTCCTCGACGATGGATGGCCCCAAACCACTTCGAGACTTCAGAACTTTGGGCAAGTGATAGTGGTAAATATCTTGAAGTAAAACTCGTAGAGTGATGTCACTTTATGATGTGTCATGAGCCTAGTAGTTGCCACGTGTCACTCAGATTTTTGATTTGCACGTACCTGAAATGTTGAATCAACTTGACACTTGTCAATGTCTAATTGCACCATGTGTCCTTGCTGACGTAGTCTTGCTAATGTGGATCCTCATTAACTTCAGGACTTCGGCCTTTGGGACATATTTTGACTTTTCAAGTCACCAATTCTTCCGAAGTGAGAATCCTCGAACAGTAACCTCCTTGTAAATTTTAGACCCGAACTAAATGTTGTTCATCTATCATGTTCTTAGAATGACTGCTCGATCTTTCTACGATGTTTATTTTATAGCTTATCCTATCCTTCCACTTCAAAATTATGTGACGACTGTCATTTACTTCGTCTCTCTAGTTCTCTGGACTTCAGTTTTTTCAAGTCTCAAACTGAAAAATCCTCGAAGTGATTTTCTCTGGAGTTGAGTATCGTGTGCCACCTTTCAATATTGACGATGGAAAATCCCTGCTTACTTCAGGACTTTGAAAAGTCCGCTCTCCTATGCTCATCCAGAGGTTTAACCTTTGTGCATTTATTTCTGGATCCAACGACTGTTGATCCTCGGTGTTCAGATCCAACGGATCATATATGTACTTCTCCTCTATGCTTCCTCTGGTCACTGGGCGTTGAACTAACGATCATCAAGTATTCAGGATTGGTGATCCAATGACCACTATTGTTCTTCCTCCATATCTTTCTAATATGTCTAACTTAGAAGGTTTTCTAAGTGTTCAAAGGTCTCGACCTTTTCTCCTCTGGCGAGTCTGTCTCTTGGTCCTCGACTGCACTTTTGGAAAGCGCAAAGTGGTATCTCTTATCAGCTTTGATTTCTGCATACTGTTCACTCCTCCTCCTGATCTTACACTTCCTTCTGCTCCACCTTCTATTATTTCCATCAATGACAAGCACACCAATATTCCTATAAACATGCCAAAAATCTCCCCCTTTGGAATTGATGGCAACCCTGACAGGCTGCTTAGATCTCCAACTGTAGCATCCAGACCATGCCTTTTCTCCCCCTTTGACATCAATGTCAAAGAAAACATGCTCCCCCTGAGCGATTGCAGTATTTTTTGGAGGTATCAGATATTCAACCAACACATACTCCCCCTGACAGGATGAAATTTTTAACTTGGTAACAGGGTCATGCCCAACTTCTGGCATAGATACTAAAAATGAGATTTTGAAAGCGGTTTAGTGAAGATATTAGCAATATGATCTTTGGATGGAATATAATGAAAAGAAACAATAGAGTTGGTCACCTATTCCCTCAAGAAGTGATACTTGATGGGTATATGCTTTGTCTTGGAGTGAAATACAAGATTCTTTGACACACTAATTGCACAAGTATTATCACAATGGATTGGGATTGGTGCATTATACTTTACCTCCAAGTCTGCAAGTGTCTGAATCATCCATAATACTTGGGTACAACAAGTGGCAACTAAAATTTATTTAGCTTCTGTAGTTGATAAGGAAATGGAACCTTGCTTCTTGCTCAACCATGCTACAAGAGACTCTCCTAAGAAGATCGCACCTCCACTCGTGCTTTTCCTTTCATCCACGCAGTTATCCCAATCAAGATCTGAATAGATTGACAGTTGAAAATTCTAATTCCTAGGATACCATAGGCCATAGTTCATTGTTCCTTTCAAGTATCTGAATATTCTTTTGACATCTAACCAATGACTCTGTATAGGTGCAGCCTAATACCTTCCTACCATTCCAACAACATGCATTATGTTTGGACAGGATGTTGTGATGTACAATAGGCTATTGATCATAGACCTATAGGAACTCTAATCAACATCAGGTGAGTCATCATCCTTGCTTAACTTGCATCCAGTGACCATAGGTGTGCTCATAGGTGTGGAATATTCCATTTGAAACCTTTTCAACATTTCTCTTAGATATTTCTCCTGAGAAATAAATAATCATTTAGAGCTCTGAGTAATTTGCAGACCAAGAAAAAATGGCAGTTCCCCTATCATAGACATTTCAAATTCAGACTGCATGGAAGAGGAAAACCATTGTACTGATGAAGAATTATTGCTTCGGAAGATGATTTCATCTACATAGACCATCACAATGAGAAAATCATTACCCTCTATTTTGATATATAGATTGTTGTCAATTGTTCCTCTCTTGAACCCTTTGTCTTGAAGATACTTATCCAGTCATTAATACCAAACACGAGGAGCTTGTTTCAACCCATATAAGGATTTCTTCAGATTGTAGACAAAGTTAGGGTTATTTGACAGTTTGAAACCCTCTGGTTTTTCCATATAGACTTCTTCTTTTAGATCTCCATTTAGAAAATATGACTTGACATCCATTTGATAGACTTTAAATTGTTTATGACAAGCATAGGCAAGAAACATTCTAATAGCTTCTAAACTTTCTACAAGCGCAAATGTTTCATCAAAGTCTAGTCCTTCTATTTGAGCATATCCTTTGCAGACCAATATAGACTTATTTGTTACAATATTTCCTTGCTCATTCATATTATTTTTGTAGACCCATTTGGATCCTATTATGTTTTTATTTGTTGGCCTGGGAATGAGTTCCCAAGTGTCATTCTTTTCAATCTAGTCTAGTTCCTCATTCATTAATTTTAACCAATTTACATCTTCATTGGCATCATTGAAGTTCTTGGGTTCCACCATGGATATGAAGGCTATATGTGATTGCTCAGTGTCTTTGATGATCCTCCTCCTGGTTTGTACACCTTAGTCTTTCTCACCAATTATTTGACTTTCAAGATGATTCTTTTGAGTAATTATGGAGGAAGGATTTGATGTTGATTGTTGTCCTGACTCTTCTTGTCTAAGTGTCTCTTCTCCACTTGATTCATCATCTTCTTGTGACTTTGGGATTTTTTGTTCCTCATTTTCATTATTCTTGTCATCTTTTTCATCTGGATTAGTGCTTATTCTTTCTTGATCTTTTACAGGGGCTTCTTCATCAATTTGAACATCAATACAGTCTACTAATTTATGCATTATTTTGTTAAATCATTTGTATCCTTTACTGTTTGTTGCATATCCTAAGAAGATACCTTAATCATCTCTATTATCAAAATTTCCCAAATTATCATCATTATTTTTGATGTAGCATTTACTTCCAAATACCTTGAAGTGATTGATGGACGCAGGTTGACCAAACCATAGCTCATGTGGAGTTTTATCATTGTTCGGCCTTAGATGTGATTTGTTTAGAATATGAACAACTGATTGAACAACCTCCACCCAGAAAGCTTGTGAAATGTCCCTTTCATTCATCATATCCCTTGCCATCTGCTGAACTGATCTAGTTTGGCAATCTACAACTCCATTTTTTTGAGGAGAACCTGGAATATTATATTCTCTTTTAATTCCATGTCTATCATGGAATTCTTTGAAATATCTTGACATAAATTCTCCTCCTTTGTCTGAGCGAATTTTCTTTAACTTTCTTCCTATCTGATTCTCTGCTAATGCCTTAAACGTTTTGAACTTCTCAAATGCATCATATTTTTCTCTCAGAAAGGAAACCCACGTATGTCTGGAGAAGTCATCAATCACAAGCATAAAGTAACTTCTCCAGTTTCTTCTTTTCGTGATGGTCCACACAGATCCATATGAACAAGTTGAACCAGTTTCTCTGAAGATGTGAAACTCTTCGATTTGAATTGAGCACGATTCATCTTCCCCATTTGACAGGACTCGCATACAGAGTTATTAGGCTTAGATATTTTTGGAAGGTCTTTCACAACACCTTCATTTTTCAGTTTGACAATATGATCAAAATTCAGGTGTCCAAGCCTTATGTGCCATAACCAACTTTCATCAATTATTCTTAAATGACATTTCTCCTTATCTTCCTTCATAACATATACATTGTTTTAGTTTCTAACCCCTTTTGCAAGAATCTCTCATGTGTTTACTATCTTTATTTTACAATTCTTGGTAGTGAAAGTGACTTCACATCCTCTGTCACATATATGACAGAAAATAAGAACATTATTATTTAAAACATCAACAAATAACACATCTTGAGCTTTGCTTCTTCCATTACTTAATATTACTAGACCTTTACCTCTGATATTTTCTGGAGCATAATTTCCAAAGGTCACACTTCTTGATTTATTTTCCTTGAGTGATAGGAACTTACTTTTGTCACCTGTCATATGACTAGAGAATCCACTGTCAATATACTAGGAGTCTTTTTGTCTTTGAGCTGACAACACCAATCCACACTTGTTACTTTCATTCTTCTTCCAAAACTTGGCGTTTTCAACTCTGTGATTTGAATCTAGCTTATAGTTCTTTAAGCGACAGTCTGCATATTTATGTCCATAATTATGGCAGATGTAACATTTTGGTTCATTGAACAAAGGATCATAATGATTGTTATGCTTAGTCTACGCATTTTTCCTAGCCATCACATGATTTGCAGTCTGTGGTTGTTTGTAAATTGGCTGTCTCATTCTTTATTGAGAGAGGTATTTATTCCTTGGTTGTCTTGATTTCTTATGTCTAAATCTTAGGGAACAATTTTCAGCTTTGTGGCCAAAGTTAGAGCAGTAAAAACAATATCCATAGAAAAAATCTTTGTACCTGGAAAATGGTTTTCTTTGAGCATGTCGATTTATTTCATGCTGATGATTCTTTTGAGCAGAGAGTGTATTATCTCTTTTTTCTTCAGATTCAGTTTTGGTAGATTTTTCTTCACTCCTCCTTGGCGGTTGATTCTCTTCCTTTGTTTCTGCAGGTTTGTTGTTGTCAATAGTTGTAGATTTGACAAACTTGATGGATTCTTTGTGGCTTGGCTGACCACTACTTGATCCCTCTTCATAACCCAAACCAGTTTTCAACTTTTAATTCCTTTTCTGATTCAGAATGGAGGCTAATCCTTCTGAGGCTTTAATACTTGTCAGATTCTGATGATACAAGGCCTGAAATTTCTCTAGATCTTTTCTGACAGTCACTACTTCAACTTCCAATTTTTCACCTTTTGTTTCCTCTTCCTTCAATTGTTGTTTGAGGATGTCTTCAACTTCTTAGATTCTTCTAACTTAACCTTAAACATATTAATTTATTAAGATGGTTCCTTGCATGTTTTCTCATACCTAAGCAGTAACTGTTTTTGTTTTAATTTCTTTTCTCCGAGTCTATCAATCTCTTCCATGGAACTGACAAGTTCTCCTTCAAGATATACTTCTGCTTCACAGTCTGTGAACTCTATTCCTGTATCTTCGATGTTTAGATATTCTAAATCTATTAGTGTGATATCATTTATTTTATCTTCAATAGAAGAGTCACTGCTTTCATCATTCGAGGGATCATCATCATTGTTTACACAAAGGCTTTTCTTCTTAAAATTATTCTATTTATAGACCTTTTTGTGTTTGTGCTTCACTTCATTGCCATATGTCTGATCCTTTCTTTTTTGAGGACACTTATATGAAAAACGACCAATCTTACCACAGTTGAAACATTTGAAGGGCATTTTACCTTTGTATTTGCCTGATCCTTTCTTCAGTCTTCTCAAAACATTTGCTTCAATATCATCTATATCAGAGTTTGTGTTTTTCTCTACTTTGAAAGATGACTCTCTTGTAGTGGATTTACCTTTGGTGATTCTCATTTCATAAGTAGTTAGGGTTCCAAGAAGTTGATCTAGTGTCAACGTTTTGATATCAACTATTTCCTCTATAGCTGAGACCTTTGAGTTAAATCTATCAAGAAGAGAACTTAATTTTTCTGGATTAGAAAAGAATCAGCTATCATTTCACCTAGGACTTTCATAGTGTTGACAATTTCTTCTATACATAAGAAGTAATTACTGATAGTTTTGTCTTCATCCATCTTTAACTGCTCAACTTCAGCCCGTGAGTCTAAAGTTTTGTGTCTTTCACTTTTTCATCACCTTCATAACTACTTATCATCTTGTCCCACATAACTTTTGTTGAATCACAGTGCATGACTTTGACAAACTCTGCTTCTGCAAGCCCACTCAGAATAAAATTCATAGCTTTAGCGTTGAAGCTGAATTCTAGCTTGTCATCTTTAGTAGCTAGTACAACTGGCTTTACATAACCAGTCTATACCACATCCCAGACATCTGCACCTAAAGCCATTATGTAGGTTCTCATCCTAACTTTCTAGAAGGCAAAGTTTGTTCCATTGAACAGGGGGGCCTTATTGGTTGAAGTTCCTTCATGACTTTTCATGTTTAAGCTTAATGATCTACCTTTAAATAAAATAAACCTTCTTTGATACCAATTGTTGGAGATATAACTAAGAAGGGGGGGTGAATCAGTTATAATATAAGCTTAAAACATTTTGTTCTTTTCTGAATCTTTCTAAATTATTATTTAATGTGTTATTTATAACTTAACATGCATAGATAAGCAATATTTGATCCATCACACAGAATACATAGAGACACAGATTTCTCATGAGGAAACCCATAAAGGGAGAAAACCTCTTCTTCTTAGGATGTCAATCAAGCTACACATTTCATGTACATTGCAGTCTTTTCTCCAACTCAAATATGAGGCTACAACCTCTAATAGCAATCTACAACTTGTAGAGAGAACAACTCTCATATTTCTCTAGCACGGACTAGAAGGAAGCACCAACTCCCAGAATATCTTCTAGCACCAACTAGAATTTAGAGGACCGCAATCCTCCCTAGCACCACCCTAATTGAATCTCACAAAACTTTACTTACTTGATCTATCTCTGATATGGTCTATTACAACTCCATGACTCCTCTACCTTCTTCAGCTTCTATACTCTATTATGCTTCTGCATCGTTCATCTTCTATTCTCTGCTCATTTTCTTCCTGCGCACAACACACTCCCATTCAACTTATCTTCTTCCTTTTATGATCTGTGTTGCCTCTGCATGCTCTTCAATGTGCCACTGATCTCCTCTTCTGATTCTCCACTCAGTCGCCTCCTACCCACATGCCTCACTCTTCAAAAGATGCTCTGTCTCTTCTATATTTTGCATGTCATTCACACTCCGAGTCATCTGACTGATCATCATATAATTTCTTCATATTCTCTGGTCGTTATTCAAGGTTCTTTGGCTTCTCTGGCAGTTATCCTGAGAATATTTTGCTTCTCTGTTTTTTGAAATTCTTCGTCTTATTTGGCAGTTACAATTAGT
Organism: Picea mariana; assembly: GCA_032191745.1. Lineage (NCBI taxonomy): Eukaryota > Viridiplantae > Streptophyta > Pinopsida > Pinales > Pinaceae > Picea > Picea mariana. The sequence goes on along the minus strand of JASDQU010684197.1, from coordinate 16,175 downwards.
CGGTTTTGGCTCCTTTGGCTCCTAAGCCTCTTCCTTCTCATGACCTTCAGCAGTGACCTGGGGCCAATTACTTTGGGACTTCACATTTCGGGTTGTCTGTCGTGAGTCACCTCGACTCTCCCAACTCCCGATATCTCGAACTCCAAAGTGGAGCTTAGCAACGTGCGATATTCTCCTTTGATATGACCTTGGGCTATGAGCTCATGTGACTATGCGATTGCGGGCGTGTCCAAAGATGGTTTATACCAAACTAATTTTTGCCCCTCAATTTACCTCGAGCCTCTAGGTGTCCTTTCTCCAAAACCATGTTTTCGTTTGCGGCCCGCCCTCAACTCATTAAAATTCGCACACCTTCAATCCACGCAATGCAATGGTACTGTCAATCTTATGATATTGACGGTGCTCATGTACTGATGGTTCATATCTATCCTTCTTGAATCAATGTCTATGACGTAATTCGTGATTCGGGCTCTGAGAGTTTCAAGTCTCAATCCATGCTTTCCTCCGTATGAAAAACTTTCGGAGTGGATGATCTGCAGACACCTATCCTCCTTAATTTATAATCAATATCTCCTCTATGAGTCCGACCTTCAGGACTTTCAATTCTCAAACTTTCGTTTTTTCCCAGAGCATTTCACCCAGAGTCCACAATATAACAACGTGTGGTCTCCTCGAATCAACGATCACAATCCCTTTGGGTATTTGGGGTTCAAAAATATAAACTTTCCAACCTTTCAACCTTCCTTTGCTTTTCCCCAGAGCTAACAATCCATTGACGCGTGCCCCTTTCGAATCAATGGTCACAATCCTTTCGCGTCTCCAGACTTCAAAATTCTCAAGTCTCAACTGGAAATCCTTAAGTGATATTTCTCCGAAATCTCAAATCAGCTGACACGTACTCCCCTTGACGATTAACGGTCGAGATTTATCTTCGGTGATTTTCATGATCTTCCCATCCAGAAACTTCTGAAGTTGTGGATCTTTTGCGACCTGTCCTCCTCAACGATGGACGATCTCAAATGACTTCGGGACTTCGAAACTTTGGGAAAGTGCTGGCGGTAAATCTCCTGAAGTAAAACTCTTGGAGTGATGTCACTTGATGATGTGTCATGATCTTAGTAGTTTCCACGTGTCACTCAGATTTGTGATTTGAACGTTCCTGAAATGCCGAATCAACTTGACACTTGTCATTGTCTGATTGCACCACATTTTCTTGCTGACATGGATCCTCATTCACTTCGAGACATCGGCCTTTGGGACTTCAGGTATTTTGACTTTTCAAGCCGCCAATTCTTTTGACGTGAGAATCCATGAACAGTAACCCCCTCGCAACTTTTAGACTCGAACTAAATGTTGTTCATCAATCATGTTCTTAGATTGACTGCTCGATCTTTCTGCGATGTTTCTTTTCTAGCTTATCCTGTCCTTCCACTTCAAAATCATCTGACGACTGTTGTTTAATTCGGCTCTCTGAATCTCCGAACTTTGGGTTTTTCAAGTCTCAAACTGAAAAATTCTCGAAGTGATTTTCTCCGGAGTTGAGGATCGTCTACCACCTGTCAGTCTTCACGATGGACAGTCCCTACTTACTTCAAGAATTTGGTACTTTGAAAAGTTCACTCTCCTATGCTCATCCAAAGGATTAACCTTCATGCATTTATTTATGGATCCAACGACTGTTGATCCTCGACACTCAGATCCAACAGATTAGATCTGTACTTATCCGCTACGCTTCATCTGGTGACTGGGCACTGAAATAACGGTCATCGGGTATTCAGGATTGGTGATCCAATAACCATTGTCGTTCTTCCTCCTGACCTTTCTAATATCTCTGACTTAGAAGGTTTTATAAGTGTTCAAAGGTCTCGACCTTTTCTCCTCCTGTGAGTCCATCCCTTGGACCTCGGCTACACTTTTGGAAAGTGTAAAGCACCATTTCTTCTGAGCTTTGATTTATGCATACTTTTTTCTGCATAATGTTCACTCCTCCTCCTGAGCTTACGCTTCCTTCTACTCTGCCTTCTTTTATTGCCATCAATGACAAGAACACCACTCTTCCTGTAAACATGCCAACAAACAATTGACTGAAGCAGATGGAAAGAACAATCTAGAAACATATATGTTGTGTTAAAAAAGAACTAGAAAAAAAATGGTATGGAAAGCTTGTATAATTCTTCCATATTTTCAATAATTGAATTGAATATGGAAAATTTTGCACAATGTTTGAAGTATATAATTCTTATCAAAACAACTCAATTGATTATGTACAAATAGTTTAACTGTAAAAATTCAATACAATGACAACGCAATGTTAACAATGGGCAGTAAACACTTTGGACCCAAATTTTATACACAATGTAGATGTTATTGATCATATGAGAACTACATAGATAACATCCATATACAATGTATATATTGTATTCATTTGCATCTATATCAATTTAAAAAGCAATTAAATTATGGTTCTACTTTGTGTCCAAGGAAATGGAAAACAATACATAGAATGCATTGTAGATGCAACATGTTAGTGTTTTTGTTTACTATCTATGTGACATGTGGAGCCACACTATATTGTTCAATGTAAATTTTCCATGCACTCAAAAATCACATGGCATATAAATAGTACTTGGAATTTTTTTTGCAAACATATTTCATATGACATTTCTCTCAAGCCAAAAATCAGATCATGTGCAAGAGAATTGTAGATTGCATAGACATGTTGGAATGGAGTGGAATATGAATTTTCTAGTATCAATGTATCCTTATCCTATTTGGACCTATTTACATAGTATACAATTCAATAATTTAAACTATATGTGTGTGTGTGTGTGTGTGTGTTTAAATAATATTGTATATGGAATTCATATATAGACTTGTGAATCTATACTTACAACTTTGTTGATGCAACTAGTATTTCCATATCTTTGACTGCTTCTCTTTTCAATTGCACCATAATTGTTGATTTTGTTGTGTGCAAGACATTTTGTTTTGCATTTTTTGTCCTGGTTATATTTTTAAGTGTTCATATGTCTCAAACATCTGCAACTGATATACATAATATTGTAAGCATGATACAATTTTACTTGAGATATATTAGCATAGAAACGATAAAGCGTTGACCATGGAGAATAATGTCATTGCCTTGTCATTTTGTTTGACTATTCAGGTCCTCTATCCAGAAAATATTCAGACTTGCAGAGCTGCATAGTCATATAGAAATCACGCAAAATAAGAAATATGAACAACATTTTCGACATAATTTTTGGCAAACTACACAATTTAAATTCTAGTATATAATTGTGACTATTGCACATCGATAATTGCTTCACATATCATTGTTTTTGTTCCACTTGGATCTGCAACATTCGTTGATTCGATTCCAGATATTTCTACTTTGCTTCAACTAAACATAGAAATTTCCAAATTGCATAGCCACTTGATCCTATTTATTTGTGATGTATAAAAAAGAGAGCCTATAGATGTCTGCCTATGTCTTGATTTTTGTCAGGATGCTTAGACAAAAAAATATAGCCTATGGATTGAACACTAACAAACCCATGCTATGATGAATATAGGTCAAATTCATTGTCAATTCTTAAAGTAATGCATGAGCCAATGATGCATAGTACTAGATTACGACACAGAGGAGATAACCAAGCACAAATTAGGTATAGTTGCAAATCCATTACCAAGACAACACCTTCTATAGTCACACAAGGAAAGAATAGAAGTTGTCAGGTTGACAGATTTTCAGATATCATCCAACTTGAAAATCCATGGGCAACACACATGAAATTGAACATGATGACATGCTGGCACGGGGGATCCAAGGGCTAGATAAATTTTGTAAGCATTGAAGCATCAAAGAAATTTGATACAACCAGATTGCACACATACTGTGGATGGGGGAAGTTATGATTCTAGCTTGTGGTAGGGCCATCAACAATACGACGAATCATTGGTGCAAGACATGAAATTAAGGAAACCCATATCTGAAGTGAAAGATATCACCGCAGGAACACCGATGCATGGAGATGGAGAGAAAAAAAGAAAAAGTCGACAACAATTTTCGGTTGTGTTCTCATCTATTTATATGACTTGCCAGGACCATAGTATTCACACCCAACTCTCATATTTCCACAAATAGAGCTCCAGTACTTCATTTAAGAAACACCAAAAACCATTCAACCATCATGTCCATTTATCCCAAGGATTTTGGTTCCATCCCAAAGTCCTCAATTCCATGGATTTTGTTAACAGACGTGTGATTTTGTACAATTCATATTCCATGCATATAACTTCTACTCCCAATGTTTCATTCTCATGTTGGTTGACGCTAAGAATGAAACTTCTACGAAGGGGACCCAATCTATAGTTCAAGAGAAATATACCTAGCATAGCCAACTAGTTGCTTGAATTGTTATTTGAAAATTTTGTGATACACCAACTCTCTAATCCCACATCATCTATCTGTGTCTCAATGGATTAACACCTTTGTTGAAGTCCCTTGCTCGATTCTGGGGACTTCCCCCTCTATCGGTTCTAGTTTTCAACTTCTTCCTCATTATCAAGCAAGCTAAAAGAGATATGTGGATCATCATTCTCCTAACCATTGGACCAATTAATCGATGATAGCCGTTTCCAGCTCCCCGAGTAACTAGGCCAAGTTCTAGCTGTAGAACTTGGTCTAGTCATTGCTTGGATTTTTAGGCTGTAGGATAAAGTACATTTATCTTTCTCCACTCCAAATAAAATCCAAGAAGAGAGAGGTTAATAACCAGGAAAAAAGTGGAACAAATAAAAATGCCACCTCCAGAGCTGCTCCACCTATTGGAAAAGTTGTCTCGAGCTATAGCCACATCCCAGACAGATGATTTTCAATTACTCGAGAAATGTGCGGTCATCCAATCTGTGTGGATAAATTAGCCATTGTGGACTAGATGTGAACATTATCCTTTGTTTGTCATTCGCACGCCAGTTGACACTAAGAACACAACTGTTGGAAAGGGAACCCGGTGTACAGTTTGAGAGAAAGATGCTTAACATAGACAATGATTTTCTTAAACTGTGCTTCGAAGGTCCTTTGAAACTTCAACTTTCTAAAACATCATTTTCTCTCTGTGTTACCATATATCAACACCTTTGTTGAATCGGGCCGCTCCATTCTGGGAACTGTTCCTTTTTTTTCTTCTATTTTTCAGTGTATTCATGGTTACCAAGCATGTTGAACACGAGATGAGGATGATATTCTTCCTATTTGTTGGAGCAGTTAGTTGTTGCTAACCATTTGGAGCTACCAGAGTAACTGAGCCAAGTTGAAGTTGTGAAATTTGGTTGTCACTTCTTGGATTTAAGGGTTGCATCATGAAGGATGTCTATCCTCCACCACTTGACAAAAAATCTAAGCAGAGACATATGGAGACACTACAGAAATGTCCACCAAATAAAGATGCCACCTCCAGAGAGACTCCACCCATTGTAAAAAGTATCTCGAGTTGCAACCACAACCCAGAAAGATGATTTTCACTTAAGCAATGTGTTGCACATGCAATATGCAATTTGGATTCTATACAATACCATGCACTATTAATATAAATTACTACATCTACATAATTTACCAAAATAGGGTGTTTATTGCGTTATTGTTATCAACATACCTGATGTTCAGAGACTGTTAATGAGTTTCTTCTATTGAATTTATTGCAACTAATTTCTTTCCTGCATTTATTCCATTTCATTTCGATGTCAAATCACTACAAGAAATGAAATGAATAGAAAAATAAACCCCTATGTCAAAATGGCATGAAGCATACAATACCAACAAACACCGAATCAAAACCAAAGCAACACTACATAAATAAAATTAGAAATATGTACCTTCTCAATTCTTGTTCCATGTCTCTTTTCTTTTCCCTATTTTCTTTTTATTCATGTCTGGTGATAGTTTCGATTTATTTCACATCGAACAATGAAAATAGACATGTAAGTGGACATTACCAAAGTGAAAACACAATGGGAATTGTCCATGTTTTATTTTTTGTATGATAAGAATTTGTTCTGGGGCACTTGCTTCTCATGTTCAACACAATTTCTTGAACCAACACAAAATCACGAAGTTTCTAAATATGTAACAATAATATGACAACATGCTTTTATCCAACAGGAAGGAAATACAAATTTGTGAATGTGTAAAAAACATATGGACATATGCGAATATATATTCGGATGTCAATGTAATTCAATAGCCTAATGTTCACTATGAATTATATTCATTTAAAATTGAAATTAAAATCAAATTGTGTCATGATCACTCCAATATGTATTTAATATATAAAAAAAAAATGATACTTCATTTTTCACATTTGACCAGACATGATCAATTAACGTTCTTTGTACATGTTTTCTTTGGTCCAATAAGAAATCTAGATTCTAGTTGTACATGTAACTTTGCAATCTTTTTGTTTTCTCGTTACACTAGCACATGCCAATATTGAAGTCTCCTAGAACCACTATGATTTCATTGCAATGTAAATTGCACAATGCTTTCACAATTGCATTTACTATGCTAGCCAAAATTACAGATGGGGATGCATAGATATTAATTATGGAAAAATGCAATCCTTTGACTATTACTCTTTCTACAAGAACCTATACACTTGGTTCTTCAAAATGCATATGTTCCAATATGGGTAGATTTTTTTTACGAATATCATCACACCATGTTTATTGCAATTCGAGAGCCAATTGAAACACTGAAATTGTTCATTTTGCATTGGCAATGTCATATATGTTTCTTGAACGCAAAAAATATTAGATTGCATTGTATCATAGTCACTAGCTATGTTTTAAATATGCACATGCAAACTACATGTGTTTAGTGAAAAAATTAAAATACATAACTCCAATTGCACGGACCACGAATCATATTCTAGAGTCTAGTTTGCATCACTGCACAAACGTTGCATCTCAATAATGATTTTTTGTTTAGCATTGAAGTTATCCATTGTAAAAGGACTTAGAAGATACAAAGACTCTGTGCTTCTTACACACGACAATGTTGTTTAAAATAATCCATGTCTTCGCACCCCATCAAGATCAAATGAACACTATCCAACATTATCCCCTCCAATCCGTGTATTGCACATGCACATGCAACTTGAACTGGGAATTGTTTATAGATTTTCAAATGACCTGTAATCTATTTAGTATATGTTGGTTTCTCTATCCACAATATGGGTATCCAGTCAGGAGAAATGTCTCTGCTAGATATAAATAAACTAACCTCATGGCATGTCGATGTCCAATATGTGGATCTTAGAACTTTATCCTTAAAACATCAGCCTTATCTATTTTGTTGTATGCTTTGACTGTTCCATCTACACCATTCAACAAACCATCCTATGAGTTGTAGTTGTGTGCATATATTTCAATGATCATATCTAATTTTAGAACAAGTTGTGAAGGAAAAGTTGTTGTATGTTCATGATGTCACACACCACCATGGTTGTCTTCCTCTTCATCAATTGAATTTATTAAAAATTACTTTCCAAGCATAATCAATAGCATAGACTTGTTATGCAATGAAACATATTTTTTTTTATAAAATTGATAAGGGAATGTTGGGTGATTTGGAGCAGGTCAGTCGCAATTTGTGTTGATATATTCTAGATCATATCTTGTTTGACTATTTGTTCACATCCTATTCATAATAGCAATAAACTTTTAATTTGTTTTTCACATTATAGTGTACAATTCAAAACACTTCACGCTATCTGTCCAAAAGGAATATTCCATGCTTTGCATGAAATGGTAGGGTGCTCAAATATCAAGTAATCATGTATGGGTTGTGCTTGATAAAGATCACCACAAAATACCATATATGTGTTTCCAAAGTACTTTTTTTGTACATATTTTATGATTCTTAGCCGACTATCAATCGAAAATAGGAATCGACTTCTGACAAAAGAAGCTTCGTCAATGAGGACAAGTTGTAGTTCTTGATAAAAATTTGACAACGTGTCTAACATTTCTCTACAAAGTGGAATGAACTGGGACTTGTTGAAAGGAATTAGAAATGTAGAATGGATTGTTGTTCCACTTGTATTCTAAGCAACTTTTCCTGTATATGTGGCTATCAATCCCTTTGGTTTCAAAGGATGAGTTGTCTTATTTGAATAATGTATTCTTGTAAGCATTTTAAATATCTTTTTTGTTGTGAAGGTTTTCCTTGTTCATGCTCCACTAGTAAGAAACAAGTACAATGGTATTTGAATGTCCCTTAATTTCTTTAGCATGATGTCTTTGATGATTGCATGTTGTTCTCTATTCAACATTCTTCTGAGTCTGTAATATTCACTATTTTCAAGAAAAATGGGTGGCCTTCAACTTGGAATCCAATATTAGTTGTTCTTTTGCTACTTTTTCCTCCAAATCATTGCAGATCTAGTTGCAAATCATACTACTCACATTCAACTGTGTTTGTTCCTTGTTGGGTCAATGTACCATTAAAATCAAGAAGAACATTGTTTATTTGTTTAATTGCACTTTCCATATCACCCCAGGTTGGAGTGACATTGTATGTAAACTTATATTCATTGGCTTGTATTCTAGTTTCTTGAAAGAAATAAGAAGCTTCCCATGTAGGCTAGTTATTCTTTAATGTAGATTCACTTTTTTGGAACGACATATACAACATTAGTTTCTCTCTGCAAAAATGTTCATAATCAATGTACTCGTTATATTTGACAAATCATACCACATTTGGTTTTTTCTTTTTTGATATGTGTGTACCATATTGTTTTTACTTGGAAACAAATTCAACAAGGTAGATATTCTTAATGGCACGTGGTCGTTCAATATAGTAATCAATGGTAGAGTTGCACATGAAATCTTTTGAGTCATCATGTTCTTATTTCAATAAAGACGTTGGCTTAAGGACAAATGTGTGTTGATATATTGGAGACATGTTTATAAATACACATGGCCTTGAACTGTTATTCAGTGGAAGAGCAAGCACAATATGGAATGCTTGTTGCACGAACATTTGTTGAAGATTCAACATTGTATTTCCAAGCGTATGTATCATTTGCATAACATCAATTCTACTTTTTTCATGTTCTTTGTGTATCATTATAAAATAATTTGTCATATATTTGTCAACTTTAATCATATATGAATTGCAATGTGATGTTGTTGCATATGCATTCAGAAAAAAATGTGCATCCGTGTTTAAATTCCAAAAATTTGGCATGTCATTTGCAAAGTTGTTGTTCCAAATATGTGAAGGTTTTTGTTTCAGGAATATTGTCACTTATTTAATATCATTGTATTAGGATAAAGTACTCATCCTCTTCTAGTCCCATTTCCATCAAAAAGTCTTCGAAAGTAATTAAATTGTCATAGTTTTTTTGGTCTAGTGATGAAAATAGAAACATTGAATTTTCTTCAACAACTTTCTATGGTAACTCAATCAGTTCAAGAATCATTGTCATTCTCATCGGTGGCATAGGGAAGTTGTATTGAGAATGAAAATTCTTTCATTTATTACATCTTCTTGTATGGTAACGTTTATTCAATTTGGCAAGATCAAGATGCAAATGATTTGTGTCACACGTTATTTACTTGTCCAAGAACGTTGCAATTCCTTAATCACTGTCCTTTCCATATATGAGTGAATCTTCTATGCACAATGACCCATGTTCATGCTCACTTTCCCTATTCTTAAACTTTGTTACAAAGTAATTTTCTGATACTTTCCCGAAAAAATCTTCCGTCACAACATATCAATTGCTTTAAAGAAATTATTAAATGTCTACAGTAATGAGTACGAGTAACTGGGTACTTTATTATCGGGTAATCAATGTCCTTTTCTTCCAATGTTTCAAAGTGCTTTTCATTTCTTATGTTCCTATACAAATATATCAATGCACATACCAATTCATTCCACTGATGCTCTCACTCGTGAATGTCATGAAAAAGGTTGGAGGCCCCAATTGTTGTATCATTGCAAACACATTTTTCTTAATATGTTGGAAGTAATTAGGAGAAGGGCGAATATTTTCGAAATCTATGTATTCAATATCGAATTTAAGTATCTTTTCCAAATTTGGTTTCTACTTCACGTATTTTACCAACAACTTTATTCCTTGTAATTGTCCCTTTCTTATTCATATCCACACGTAGGAAAGCACTTTGTTGATTATTGTTTGCACCATTTTGAAAAACCAATTTGTAGTATGATACAAGAAATGGTCGCTAGCATACATAGCAATTCCCATTTTACTATTTTTTGGTAACTAAATCTCCTTACATTCATCATCACACACATCCCCTTAGAAAAGGGTTGGAAAGTTCATATCTTCTGTGTATCTGTCCATGAATGTTTCAAGTGGATGTTTCACTTTATCAGGTGCAACTTCAATGATCTTTTCCTCCAAATCATGGATGCATTGTGAATCTATGAACCCATGCACCAATGTTTCACTAGGTCTCTCACTTTCTGATTCTATCTCCATATCACTCTCACAATCAAAATTTGTCTCTTCCATGAATTTTTCACTGTCTTGTTTGAGAATAACAGTCCATTATTTGTTTATATTGATGTTCCCAACCTTGTATAAATCTCTAGAACACAATTCTTTTAATCCTTTCATCACAATGTTTAATAGACTCTTCC
>JASDQU010684196.1:13985-52327 GCA_032191745.1 Picea mariana | reverse complement strand
CAATCTTGCCATTCTTGAAATCCTGAAAACTGTTAAGTCTGCTGAATTTTGAATGGGACCTAAAATTCTACTTTCTCCATATGAAGTCCAATGAGGTTGGAACCACTCTCAAACATCCTGAAACAATTAATGGTAATGTTAAAAATTTAAGTAAAAGGATGAAAATGAAAGATAACATTTATCTTTCATTTTCATCCTTTTACTTTAAGAATTTAACATTACCATTAATTACTAGGGTGGGTGAAATGGAGGGGGTGGAGACCTCTTTAAATAGCACTAGTAAGGCAAAATAACCCTCAGCTGCACACCAAAACACCTCATTCCCCCTTGGAAGGGCACGGGCCTTCCTCAGAAGCGCATCTGAAACGCGCTTCGGAGGGGGACGCTTCGGAAATGGCAGGAAGCGTGCTCAAGAGCCTTGAAGCACGCTTCATAAATTTTGAAGCGCGCTTCAGCCCGAGCTTCCTGGACGCACCCACCCGGATCGAGCTTCAGGGATTCGAAGCGGGGGGGGAGCTTCCGGTAACACTGGTACGGCGTCTTGAAGAGGGATTGATTTAGTACATTCATCGCTGCCCAGAATTGTTTTTACAGGTCGGCCATTAACAGATATCTCAGTTTATATATGATGAGGTTTATTTGCTGTTTGAATACAGAATAAATTGTTATCATTTTTGCATTTGAGTGTATACCCCATGGACAGAGATAGTAAATATATAAGATCTGAGTTTACTGGGTTTATTATTGTTATATGAGTTTAAAGGAGGTTGTTATCACTTGCTTCAAATGTCTTCATTGTTTTATATTGAATACAAATATACCCTGATGTGTGCCAAATCCAATATGGGAACATTATGCAACTGTTTGAAGAAAGAGGTCTAGAACAAATAACATGAATATATTAGCAGTGAAACTATTTGACGAAAGGCCTAAACCAAAGGCACCATAATACATCAGCAGTGATCACAAATCATATCAGCACTAAACAGAAAACATATCAGCAGTTCAAAAGGGTAAACCAACTGTTTGACAAAAGTACTAAATCACTTCAGCAGTCCAATAAGGGGAAATCTACAGTTACAGTCAAACTGTTTGACAAAAGCATTGAACCAAGAAAATATAAAATATACCAGCAGTAAGGCCAGGGACATTACACAAATCTTGAATATCATACCATATAGCAGACCAGCAAAAGCTATCTGATTGGCATGTAATCTTGTACATTGTGCTCTTTTAATAGAATTTTTGTTTATTTACCTAAATAAGCATAGAATATTATTATCTAAATAACAGAATAACAATAAATGACTTTTTAATATCAAAGTGAATTTTCAAACTTTCAAAGATATTCAGAATAGAACATATATCACAATAACAAAATTCACTAACGTGAGTATTTAAATACTGTAAATTTTTGAACGGTGCATGCAAACATTTCCACAAATATGAATATAACATAGATTTGGATCTGATGGATCATTATAGTTTGTAATAGTATTGTATATGCCCATCTATGCATGCACATACATGTCACAAGTAGTTGAATATTTGCATATAAATACTCGCCAAGTTATTATTAGAGACAGGTACATGTGAAGGCACATTCCACAACCAGAACAAATCAACATTGAATGTTCCCATAAAGACTATATGTTATTTCACCATGCCACTTGAAGAAAATGAAAGTCTGCTAGAAAATTCAGACTATTAACTATAATCCCCAGACACAAATTGCCTATATAAAATCCAATTTCGATGGACCATAGGACAGTACATGCCATGTCATATTGTATGTATCAGTGTTTGAGGCATCCAGCATACAAACTTATAAGCTATCCAGAATGGAAGAAAATGGGAAAATTAAAAATATATTCAGTAGAGAAAAGAGAGTACCAGCCAGGATACAGCTGCCTCAAAGGCCCTGTGAACAATTGAAGTGAGACATTGATAGACAGCTGGCATGAGATTTGGAGTCGCAAGGTATTTAAGAACACAACTAAAAGCACTTCTATGCTGAGTCTCAGTTGAATCACTTTTAAGAATGCCACCATTGCAGCTAAAGCGTAAAATTTCCAAGAATGCTACTGCCAGAAGATAAGTAGCCTTGACACCTGTTTATGGATACAGACACATGAGAGTCGAGATCAAATATAAAATACGATAATAAGTTCTACCCGTGATTCAAGAAGAGATCTCGGCAAGGCAGAATCGAATACACCATATATCCATGTAATGTCTAGCGCTAGAAGACAAACATTTGGCTGAAAGTTTCACACAAAGTTGAAAGTAAAATTCTACCCGAAATTGTGCCCATTGATGTTATCTCAACCCGCCCTGATAAAGCTGCTGAAAGGGCTGCACGTTGAGCTACTGCAGCCTTTTCATTACCACTACCTCGACGGCTGCCAGGATTATGAAGTGCATTGAGCTCCAACTCATCTTCCAGCCATTTCACAGAACTCACTACCTGAAGAGTAATATAAATGAAAACCTTGCTCGATAACCTTTTGACAACGCTACAATAAGGACATAGAAACAGCTAAAATATATATATATATAATGAAAATTTTCATATTTTATAGAACGCAATTAGCAAAACCATGTTGTTGGCAGTGAATTTATCTTACAAGTGGCGGTGTTCCTTGGGTGATTTTCTGGACTGCCGATGACCATTGTACGTTCCACATATAGGGTCCTGCCACTGCTTGAAGAGCCATAGCACTCATGCTCCCTAAGCTATTCATGGTTGTCGAAAGCAACTTCGAAGACGGTTGATTTGTCTGGATAGGCGGAGCTAAACCAAACAGCACAATATAAAACCATAAATTCCGGAATAATTTTAGCAAAGGAGGCTCTACATCTTGGGTAGGATCAAAATCTGAACATATCTCAGCAACAGATGGCAGAAGTGGCCCTAGCAAATCAGCTCCACTCCTGCATTGAAGAACAACCAATGGTAATTCAAAGTTTAAGCTTCTTTTCTATATGCAAGTACAACAATAAGAATTTAATGCTCAATTTTATGTTGAGTGCTTTTCTGCTTATATCTTATATCATGCAAAGTTTACAAATACCATTACAATATGCATTAGGGAATACCAAGAAGATTAATTCATTCTCAATTTTGGCAACCAAAAATAAACTCAGAGCTATGCATTAAGGCATGAACGCAATGAAAACAAGAACTATATAGATTATATACACAAAAGTATGTCTCCTCTGCATCTCCCCAAGGAATCAATCTCCTATTACATTGTTTCATGAGTTTTTGTCACTTATTTTAATCATTGTGTGTATACCTGCCAGTCTTTGATTCTGCTACTAAACCCACGTCAGAACATAAAGCCAATAGGCGGTGACGATAGTCAGACCTTAATTTAGCATCAGTTAGACCAGATGCAACTGAAACAAATGCTGCAGGCAAAGTCTGCATCAACCATAACAGGATAAGTGTCCGTGATTAAAAACTTGCAGTCTATTATAATGGAGCCAAGCATCCCATTTCTGTCAAACAATAAAATGGGATTGGACTGATAATAAACTTCCACCTATACTTTATTGTAGCAAGTCACAAGCATAGATCTGACACAAACCTCAACTCTTTCTGTAGTAGCTTCTGGAGCTAATGTTCTGCTTTGAGTTGATCCAACAGTAGAGAGTTTATCTAAATAGCTCCTTGTTAGCAATACAACTGTTTCACGATATGATTTCTCAAAACCTAAGCTTGCCATGCGAGCCACTGCATCCAAAAGCTGCAAAATAATATACAATGTGCACTATCATTGTCAGTCGCACATTCTATGGCTGTGTCACAGCAAAGAAGGGAATTATTTTTAATCCAAAAATACAAAACAATATGTTGTTTGTATTGTTTTCCTAAATCAAACATACAATGAAAAGCTCCATTCAAAGTAACAAATGTCCATACCCTAAGCCGCAAAAGGCTAGGCGTTGAAGCATCACCCTCTTCCAAACTTTCAATGAAAAGAGGTAATATCATCTCCACAACTTCAGGCCTTTTTAACAGAAGCGCCATGTCAGCTAACAAGTGTATCACATTCAACTGGACTACAGGGACATTTTGCTTCTCTTTTTCCTCCTGATAAAACAACACCAAAACAAAAAACAACTTAGAAAAACAAACCCATCTGTTTATTTCAAATTGAAAATTTAGAGGCTCTGGAAAAAGTATATAAATAATATATACATGGAGATTTGACAACATGTCAAAAATGCTCCTAAAACCAACTAATACTTCCTACTAAATTCCTTTTGCAAATCATGGCAGAACAGAAAATCTCAAATTTGAAATTGCAAAGACAACATTCTAACAATGTATTACTCTACTATAAAACTCATATTTACTTCATATAAACAAAGGAAAAACAGAACCTGTTTGACAGCTTGGAGAACCATCCTCTCTGAACAAAGCAGGATAAACTGTTATGTCCCTCTAGCCAATATAAGGGTTCACTTATATAAGTAAAGAGTAATTGGCCTAAAACTGGGCCCGCGAGCAAATGAGTGAGGATTAGTGTATATAGCAGATTATTATAATCAATCACACACAATAGTATATAGTCCATTTGATATTGTTATCTTTGGGGTTATGGGAGTTATTTTCCTATTATCTTAGGAATTACTATGTAACTTATCATTATTGTTAGTCTTGGCAAACGTGATTCCTGTCTATATCTGAGATATTCAGTGTTAATTATGCTGATTTGGAACATTAAGATCATGGCAAGTGGTATATGGATACTGGATTAATGAGGACCTTCGCAAATAATTCTTGGCTACCACACCACCACCACAGAAGGAACAGTTCGAGATGGCATTTGCTGGATATCACTATGAATAGAGAATGCAAGTATTCTCCAGAGTGAGGAGTTACCAGCCTAGGTCATGAGGAACACCAACATTCCCTGTGAAGCTTTGAAGCAGAGTGGTGACAAATGCTCTTTGAGCTTCATCGGAAGTATAAGCAATTGATGAAATATCACAGCTTTCCCACAAAACCTAGGAAGAGAACGAAGGGCTAAGACATAGAGAAGACTAAGGTGAACAGTGTATGCCTAAACCAAAAAGATTGCAAACCCAATAGAAGAAGGTTGAAGCCAAAGCAAGTTCCTTGCAACCCAAGCAAACAAGTAAAAGCAAAGCTTCAAGTATATACCAATCTCCCTCCTCTTCTCTTGATTCAACCTAATGTCATAATCATGCGACATTAAATACCCAACGCCCCCATCTTCATGTGCCCACACAGCCTCACTCCGCAAATCCACTCTCCTAGACACTCAAACCTCCTACCAATCCCATGTCCACAAACGTCATCAAACCAAACACAAAGTCACGAACAACATGTACCAACAATATCAGTGGCGCATTTCTCAATCCCTGCACTCCACTTAGGTTGACTTAGTCCAAAACCTCACCACTATTTATTTATCAGTCTTTCTCTCAACCCATTGAGATTCCTTGCCAAACCTCATTACTAAGGAAGTTCACCCGCAAAACTTTGCCCCTCCACAGCTAAACCCCAAATCAGTGAACCCCATATCTCATCCATCATAAGAGGCTACCATTTCACTTGAATAGTTTCTGCCTCAACAGACCAATATTGATCTACCTGTGACTTCCTTTATCCACCCTTCTTCAAACACCCCTAGAGCAGATTCCTCTATCCATTCAAACACACCTCCCTCGAAACCTTGCCATGTCATGGTTCTTCAATCTTCTTACTCCCCATCGGCGAACCCGTGCTCTAAATCAAAGGATCCTACCTGACCAAATTCTCCCACTTATGTTCTCCCCACCTCCAACTAAGCAACTACAATCAGCAACGCACTTCCATCTGCTCCTCCCCAAGTCATCGACGTGCTTGCATCTTGATCTCCCCATTTTATTCCTTCACAGGATCAAATCTCAAGAAAGCAAAGCACTTCCAGCGCATTTGCCTCCTTCGCACAGTGGCAACAACCTAATCAGCAAGCTCCCTCAATTGACGTTTTGGTAATAAACCTTCAGGAGTCAAGTCCTGCATTGAACGTGCCCAACCAAGACTTGCCTTACTAATGGGAGAGTGATCAGATGTAGACAAACTCTACCCCTTCAATTTTGGGCAAAAGGTGCCCAGTGTTCAAGTGAATAAACAGTTTTGGGCACAAAAGGTGCCAAGTGTTTGAGTGCAAACACAATTTTGGACAAAGAAGGCACCAAGTGTTCATGTGCAAAGACTGTTTTAGGCATAAAAGTGTTGAGTGTATGGAGAGATGCTAGTTGTTCAGCGGCATCCTTCACCATTGGTACAATCCATAATTTTGACGACTCCTACATTGCATGCTCTTCCCCCATCTTTGGGCACCACCATGGGTATTTTTTCCTTGGAGAATTCATTGCCATTTTTTCCCGTAGTTTCCATAGAAACTGGCTGAAAGAAGTCCAAGATGTGAACTTGGAGGATTCTTTGCCTATTTTGCATAAAGTTGATCGAATTTTAGTTGAATCCAAAATTGAGAAGTTAAGGGTTTTGTTGCAAAAGAGCATTGATCTTCAGTGCCAAAATGAATGGTTTTGATTGTAGTCATGTGCTAGGAAGCATTGACTCATAGAGAATAAGACCACCATCAATGCCCTACGCAAGAAACTAGTCGAACAAGCCTCCATTGTTCAACAAACAATGATTTGAAAACCAACCTAATTTAGAAGAGTGCTCACCTAGCAGAACATCGTGCCTTGTCCATCAAGATTCCAGAGAAAGTAAATGAGCAATTAGCAAACTTGGAAGCTCAACTAAGTCAATCTCCAACCAAGAAGCAAGCCCTTGAGACTCAATTGAAGGAATGCAAGGAAGCATGACAAATCACACAGACAACTGTTAAATTATTGAGCTTGATTTCTTATGCGGATTATTTATTTAAATTCTTCAACACTTTGATTCTAGCTTAATATATTTCAACAATATAGAATCGTAACTGAATAGCAATAACCATGTAGATACATAAGCATGCACATCAACAACACATGTACCCTAGGGAAACCCTGTACAGGGAGAAAAACCCCAGCAAACGATATTCCTTTATTGCATTAATAATGTACTTACAAAATATCCACCATGATTACTCTGCTCTTAAAGAGCTTGCCAAGTTGACTCTGACCTGACTGTGTACCTAAGAGACCTTGCTGATATCTAAACTTCTGTTACAGACCAGTACTGAAGATGTATCCGAGTTGCCTTCAAAGTCTGAGATAGAATGCCTCTTATGGACTGATATATCAGCTCTGAAATGGGTTGTTATTGCTGCCTCTATTTGACTGATACGTGCCTTTGTTTAGCACTAATATTGCTGCCTCTATTGGACTGATACGTGCCTCTGTTTAGCACTGATTTTGCTGCGTCTAATGTGCTGATACGTGCCTCTGTTTAGCATTGATATAGCTGCCTTTAATGTGCTGATACGTGCGTCTGTATAGCACGGATGTTGCTGCCTCTATTGCTTCACCCTTACCCTGCATAACAACTGTAGAGAAGAGAGGGGTCGACCTCTGCTTATAAAAGAGTGAAGAGGAGAAGAGGAGAGGACTCGAATTAGAGGTATGAAAGCATGCTTGACATAACTCAGCTTCACACTTTAGTTCGAAAATAGAACTAGACTTGAGACTTCAATTACAACTCACCCTTGACTTGGCACGCATGCGTACTAACTTAGCATGCACATGTCATGCATGCAACATGCAACTAGACATGCATGCAACATGCGACATGCGACAAACTTGACAACTTTGACTTTGACTTAGACAGGCAACTTTGACTTTTACAGCTCGACTCTTTACATGGCAATTCGAAATTCTCTTCATGGTGGATAACGTTACACATGCCAACGCACTAAATCAATACACTTATATCATTTGCAATATTAGGAATATCGTTTGTTTCTAGTTCATAGGAAGTTTACATTCAACCTAACTTTTGCTAGATGCCTTGACTTTTGCTCATGGCTCACAAGGCTTGACTAGGCTCACAGAGGTTGTACGTTCCCACTTACTTATGCACTAGTCTGTCTATGCTCACAGAGGTTGTACGTTCCCCCTGACTTTTGCACTAGACTATCTATCCTCACAGAGGTTGTACGTTCCCCCTGACTTTTGCATTAGACTTACATCTTGACTTTTGTCTTAGACTTACAAGGCTTCTACCTTTGCCTTGGCTTGACTCACAAGATTATATATCATCTCATTCATCCTGACTTTTGGTTTGACTCACAGAGGTTGTATGCTCCCCCGGGCCTTTGTCAATACCTCACAAGACTGGTTGATTCTCCAAATCTCCCTGGCTAGCCTCAAGGTGGCCCATATGGCCTCTCATTGGAGAATGACTGTCGATGCTGCCAAATTTAACAACAACATGCCTTGATGAGTCCCAAAGATACAACCCCTTGATACAACATGCTCTGAACTGGTATTTGGCAGGTTTTGATCTATCAACTCAACACTTCTTCCCTCTGCAGAAAGTGTGCAATTCTCTGGATT
Organism: Picea mariana; assembly: GCA_032191745.1. Taxonomy (NCBI): domain Eukaryota; kingdom Viridiplantae; phylum Streptophyta; class Pinopsida; order Pinales; family Pinaceae; genus Picea; species Picea mariana. Next base: position 43,798 of record JASDQU010684196.1, on the reverse strand, counting down.
GCCTAGCCATCACCTTGACGCAACATAAGGCAGTGTAGTTCGATTGCATGAATTGGGTGGCTTGATGATGATCACATGCACAATGAGCATTTGGACTTGAAGTTTGCACATGACCTTTGGCACAATCAGCTTCAGAGGAGCAATATTTGTAGTAAATCAACAAAGGAAATGTCAATCACCTTTCTACGTTCTTGGCTCCAATTGGTTTTGTCTCATCCTCCAGCATGTGAACAATGGGCTAACCAAGCACAATGATTTTGTGCCAAACATTTGTCCAATTTTGGCCACTTGCAAAACATAGCAAACATTATTTGAATCTTGACAGCACTGCCCTTCATGAAGCAAAAGCTTTGGGAGTCCATCCTTGATCCTTCTAAGTTGGTGAAAGACCGTGAGGTTATCACACATCACCCTAAACACATTTTCACACGCTTCCTCTCTCATGCTTCTCCAACTTGGAGTAAGCATCTTGTTCAGATTTTGGCAGTATCAATTGATGGTTTTTGCACTGATTTTGATAAAGACATTTTGCCCTCTTTCTCAATTCAGGCTTACAAATTTTTCGCACTACTTGATAAGACTTAGACTAGTGGACATGTGCGAACATGTATCATAATGTACTTCATCTATTTTGTACTTTAAGACACTTATCTTTTCTCCTTCATGTGGTTTAGTCCAAATTGATCACTCACCCACTTTATTGTATTTATTGAAGACTTGGTCAACTGTGTTCACTCTCCCCCTGGTTTTGTAATCTACATATAGTTGATACAAATCAGTGTACAACATGTGTACATAACAGCAATCTCCTTTCTACTTGCACGCTTGAATTTCTTGGATTTTCTATTCCTGTGTGTGAGTTTTCGCATTGCTGTTTTGCACCCATACCAATTGATATCAAAGCCTTCAGATTAGGACCTCTTTAGACTTCTGCAATTTTGAACTCCTTGGGATTATTCCTACCTGAAATTCTCCTTGAGCTCTCAACTCCAAACGGCTCGAGTCTTTTCACCTTCAATGGACCTCTCTTTTTGTCCATTGGAAATTTGTCTATAGGGTTCTACTCCCTCAGCAGTATTCTAGACAGTGCATGGAGAGTTCGCACTTAAGCAAAGAGAACTCCCTACACCAAACAATGCTCCATATCCTCATCCTATTTCAAACAAGGATTTACTCAACTCCTTGGTCCCACACACCTCAACTATGAAGCAAAACAAGTTCAACCCTTTCTAGTTCAACACTACCTATGTAGTTCCTCTTGTCCATGGTCCTTTTACATCAATACTTCTCCTTCCTAACTTTCAACATGCTTCCATTGATATTGTTCTTAAGTGCGAAAGTCATACAATGGTTTTCTGCCATTGGTTCAAGCACTCCATTTTTAGTAGGAACGTGGATCCTACCAAGACCCCAATTACAGAAGCCCAAGGAATATTTTGTGGTCCAAAGGAAGAGGTCTACCCATCATGATGACAGAAGAAATCGTGGATGATTCCTCCAAGCAGAGAGGAATTGATGACACTTAGGTTAGTGAACATGTATCATAAATATATTTTATTTTATTTATTCTTGTACTTTTAAGAGACTTTTTTACTTTATCTTTTCTCCTTTAGGCAACTTAGTCCAAATTGGTCACTCACCCTCTTCATTGTATTTTATTGGAGACTTGGTCAACTTTGATAACTCTCCCCCCAGTTTTGAACTCTATATATAGCTGACAGAAATGACTGTACAACATGTGTGTACATTGCAGCAATTTCCTCTCTACTTTCATGCTTGAATCTTTTGGATTTTTTTATTCTTGTATGTGATTTTTCAAATTGCTATTTTATGCCCATGTCAATGCACTTTTTGGACCTTAGCCTCACAGTTTCGGTCCCTCTTGCTTAGCCTTGCAATTTTAGTCCCTCTGAAGAATGCTGTATAATATATTATCGTATTGCATTTTAATGTAGAGTGTGCCCCTGTTGAGTCGATTGTAGACCCAAGTAGCAGAATCTTGGATAATTTGGACCCACATAGCACAATTTAGGATGATCATCTTGGACTTGTTTTGACTTTATCGTTCTATTTATACCCAGTTGATGTATTGTGTAAGATCATCGGGTGAGAGCTCTATATCTTTTTCATTGTATTCGACTAAAACTATCTATTGATCCCCATCGGCTTGTTACAGCCAGCCAAATCTGTGACCCTTTTGTGAAATTGCTTTCGGTTCGGTTTATGTTTATTTACCATTTATCACACTTAATTAGATCAACTCATGTGCAATTTGAATGGGTTTTACTTGAGCATTATTATACACAAATCTGGTTGCTTGTTTGTAAGTTCAGTTTAGCATTGATTGTTAAATATACGTTTGACGAGTTTCTGCATAATTGGTGTTATTTACCTGTCCCTAGCGTTTCTTCATCCTCAAGCCACAGGGGACATTTGAGGCACATCTCCAATGTTCTCAGACAGTCCAAAGGACACCTGGGCATCCCCTTCCCTTGGAGCTTGACATTTTTGGGCCTCCCCAATGTTCTCAGAAAGTCCCGTGGATGCTAGGGCATCCCTATTCCTCAAGGCTTGGGGATGAGGAAATGATAGGACAGATCTCCTGTGCAATCATGCGACAGTAGTTGGGGCAACCTAGATTGTAATGATGGTGTGAACTTTGAAGCTCTATAGAGTCTAGACTATGGTGCTAAGTCTTAACATCTTATTGCTTGCTAATTGTGTGTTGATTTACATTGATTCTCTGCTTTTTTTAATCCAGGTCCCACCATTCAGTTACTAATTTTTGTTTACTATTTATGTATAAATAGCTACTTTGTGGAATCCGAGATGCTTTCAAGATATCTAGTTCTTTATTTCTTATTCCATCTTATTTAGACTATTTAAGATGATTATGCCTGGAATGGGGCCATATTAATATCATTCATTGCACTCAGTATTACTAAAGGGCTTTATGACATTTTCAGCTATCTAATGACAAAACCACTCCTAAGAATCATTTGTAGGTCTTTTCAAAGATATCCAAATAACTTAAAACAAACCTGCTCGCCATAGTCAATTCTCTCCCTGATGTTTGCCGCTAATGCCAGAATAAATGATTCTATTGGTGCACGATCTTTGTCCCAACCAAAAGTAATAATGTCACAGCTAGCTTTGGTCACACTCTCAAACATAGCTCCCTGGTTGTTGCCCCAGGTATCAGCCTACAAGAAACAATGAATTAAACATGAGGAAAGCCACACAACAATATGACTATAGTTTCTTGAAGAATAATTTTAGTATTCATTAGTTCTTTGTATCACAACACTTACTTGGGCACAAGTCATTAACACAAGTGCTTTGAGACGAAGAAGCAAGACCCTTAAGACTTGATTTCCACGTGTAACAGCTACCTGTACTACTCCAGAAAGCAAGGCGTTGAAAAGCTCTTCACAGGCCCTTAATTTTCGCCAAGATGAAACAACACAAGCATCAGCAGCATCCAACAAAAGAGCAAGAGTTTCCCGCAATAGTGTTTTGGTGGCCTTTCCATCTAAGTCAGATAATAGAAGACCTTTAGTCTGCACCACTGCTGCTGCTTGACAGACGCTTAGTTTTGTATTTATTCTTGTTTTGAGGAGTACCCCTTGTTCAGGCCAGTCCCTCTTTCGTATCTGTACAAGTTAGCAAAAGCACAAAAAGCAAAGCAATATCACTGGTTCATCATTTCACACTTAGTTACAAAGTTACAAACACAATGAATCGTGAAATTTTCCAGCATGGTAAACCCCAAAAACAATAGGAGTTTGAGAATAAATATATATAATTAATACCTTTTGAGAAATTCAAAGATATTCCCCAAACACTCAAAAGCCCCATGAAACCACAGAGGAAGGCCTAAATCATCAAACAAAAAGCAGAAAGGAATGCAAAAAGATAAAAAAGCAACAAGTTCCCAAAAGTGCATGCCAGTCCAGAAAAAGGACTTTACAGATTTGGGTATAAGAAACAGCTTATGCTAGGAATTCAAAAGAAACAAGATACAGAGGAATTATACTTATATCGCATGCAAGGTAAAAAAATGGAAATAAAAGGATGCAGGATACAACAAAACCAGTAGAGTTGAAATGGCCCAAACATCTAAAGCATCTTGAGACAGACAAACCTGACTCAAATTGGGTAATGCAGAAATATCCTCCACATGTAAACATGTTAGCCTCAGCTAGGTGTGGTCAGTTTGAAAGATTTTTGGCCCGGAGAATTTCCTATTTTCTATAGTGTGGTGTTTTCGCCACTGCTGTATTAAGGATGTGCCCATGCAAAATAATTCAAAATTTATGACCAGTTAAAATTTTGCTATGTAAAGTTTAAATTTATTTGTCAAACCAAAGCAATTACAACATAGACATTGTACAAGAATACGAGAGTGATTCAGGGTGACACATTCTAGTAGTACCCAACCTGGTTATCAATAGGACCCACAAGAAACTTGGTACTAACAAGAATGGAACTTGGAGTTACCAAGTAACACTAAATTATTGTATTTTCTAGAAGTCAAAATTTAAGATTTTCAGGATTATTTGCACTATCAAATTTGAGAATTCTCATAATCTAGTGTCTATAATCCTATTTTAAAGAGTTTTTGAACTGTCAAATTTGAGATTTCTCATAATACAGTCTGTTACACCTCATATTGTATGAGATTCCACATTGTGATTTTCATCACATTGGTGGAGTATGCTGCTGGTACCTTGGAGCTTTTGATGGACTTGGGGGATATACACCTTCATGGAGTTTCTTCTCTCCTTGGCTTTTGATCACTTGATGGGGACATCTTGGTGGAGGCTCTTCATTTCTATTTTCAGTGGATGGTCATGGTTGGTATCATATCATGGTTCGCTGCTACTTTCACATTTTGGATCACTCTCTTGACACGAGTGCTTGCTAATTTATGTGTTATCTTCTTCATGGAGGATCCTAGTGACTAGGTGTGTTGATGTTATGATGTTGGTTTGTCACTAGAAGGGGGTGTTCTGAATGGTCCTCTTGTGTTGGATGTGTGATGGGGAGCACATACTTGATGACTGGATGGAGCTAGTATCTTCTTATATGACTGGATGGAGCTAGTATTTTCTTATGTCCCTTTCTGCTATGATGTTGCTATGGTGGGGTGATGCATGTTGCCTTTGAGGGATTTTCTAGACACCACCTCAGGGGAAATATGTTTGATGATGTCAGTACCCTTGATTGATGTACTTTTTGAATTTTCCGAAGTTTGAGTTAGAGGGTGGAGGTAGTACATATATTTTGGTGATCTAGCCTTTTCCTAAGGTTGGATAATGTATTTTTGATATAATAATCCCTCGGTGGTGGTGCACCCTAGGTTGGGATTTACATTTTGATGTTATAATGGTAGGGTTTTGCTTGGGAGAACATCTTTTATTTGCATAGCAAAAAACTTTAGTAGAGTGCAACCCCTCATTGGCACACGTGTTCATGGTGATTTAATCATTCATGGATTATTAGAGGTGGACTATGGTTACTAACCTTTGTGCACAAATGTTTAGGTTGATTTAACCATCCAATGGTTAAATTAATTATTTTTTTTAAATCTTGGTCCAAGTTAATTACATAGGCACACTACATTTGGCATCTTTTCACACTTGGAGGGGTTATTTAGAGGTTGGTTGAAGCTTTTACGTGGAGCACTCCTCTCTTTGGGCACAAAATCCAAAGCATGGATGTATCATTTTACTATTTTGGAGAGGACGGCACACTTTTCTAGGGCATGCCTCTTTTCATTGGCTAAGCATCATTATGAAGGAATATTTTATTTGAGTGTAACTATCTTTGCACACTTCTCTAGAACCCATTCTCTTGTGCACATAGTTTGGGGAATCACTTAATGGGGTTGCAAAACAACACATGGTTTTGGCACATGCTTTGATGGAGTGTAACCACCCTTGGCACATTCTCCTAGGGCGCACTTCATTTGGAGGATATTTTACTATTTGTTGGTTGGATGAGGTGGCTCTATGGCACATTTTTCTAGGGCACACTTCTTCTAGGCGCTCCTTCATTGTTGCATGGTCAAAAATGGTTATTTCAATTTTCAGCTACGCTTGGCATCATTTTACTTCTCTTGGAGAGCACCCTCATCTCTTTGACTTGGCATTGTTATTATTTTATTTGGAAATGGTTATAGTGGAGACTTCTTGAGGAGCATATTGCACGTTGGTTATAGTGGAGACTTCTCTCCAAGATGCATTTACTTGGTCTCCTTTCTATATTTGGAGATTATTTTTGGAGGGTGCAATTTGGAGGAGAATATTTTATTATTTCATGGAGCCTTGCATGTTGGAAGTTGAAAATACATTCTTTATCATTTGTTCAAGTTGTCTCATGGAAGCGGTTACTTGAGTAGGATTATTTTATTTTACTTGCATGCATGCATCTTGGAGGGCACACTTAGTGAGTTCTCCTATGTGGAGCTTGGAACACAACCTCCCATGTCAAGAATTATTTTATGGATAATGTTGATCTAGCACCTTGGAGGGCACCTTGTATGTGGACCTTTAAGCATCTTGACATGGTCAAATGCCTATTTTAGTATTGTGCCCCTTCATGAAGCCTTTTCTTGTATATTTCTTGGTATTTTTAGATGGGGTGACCTCCTTTGGAAAGATTGTCGGCCACAGTATCCACTTGACATGGTCAACATGATCTAACCATTCCATTAATTTATTATTTCTTTGACTTGTCATGGAGTTAGCTAGCAAATTTTGTATTTTATTGTAAGAGAGAAGAAACTCCCTCTATAAAGAGGAGCTTTCTCTCCATTCATTGGTGTAGTTGGAAATTGAAGAATTATGAAGAGATCGAGAAGTGATTGAAGTTTGGTGCTTGGAGCTGATTGATGGGCTCTATTGTATGTCAAACCCTTGAAGACTTAATGAAGAAATGGAGTATTGCATCTACTTTATTGTGAGGTATATTTTTATTGTTCTTCATTTGTTGTAAATCCATTGTAGAAAGTTCATGTTATCATGCTAATATGAAGGCCTATTCATTTAGGAGTAAGTCAATGTGAGGAACCTTTTCCCTCTTGACTTCCTTGCTGTTTTATTTCTGCCTTGTTGTCTTTCATCTAATAAATTAGTTATTGATTTGATTAATAATTCAGCCCAATAAAACGGCACCTACATGTTAACATTGATGAGTAGCACCTCTAGCTCTCCAAGATAAGTTTCCATAATAATTTCCAGCAAGCACTTTAAGGTTGAATGTGTCATATTACTCCATTTTTCCAATCAAATAGAATGATAAATGTAACAAATTAGTTCTCTCATCCATAGGGTTAAATATGGCAAACTAGCATTTTCCTCCATAATATTGCCTTTCTATGAAGTAGTTGTGAATGTATCAAACTAGGCCTTTCCATTATGCAATATTTCAAGACTCCATTGCCCAATAGATTGATAGGCACTAGTCTCACATCATCCCATTTACTTGTTCCCCTTATCTCCCTTTCCTTTCCTTTCAATATCCCCTTTGCATTTCCATTTCCACACACTATGCTATAATACTTTGTTTTATAAAGGCTTATTCTTCATTTTCACCTTGAGCCCCCACTCCATCGCCTTGATTATCCTACCTTTAGGTAAGCCCCCCTTGAGTTGGAGAAGAGCCAACCAAAAGAGAGAGGAAAAGCTACTGAGGAGACAGTGAGTAGCCTTCCTAAGTTACACAAAGCTAACACCTTGTGCTTCGGATTTTACACTTTTGTGGGTGCTAGTTTTTGTTGTAACTTGTAACACAGTTGATTCTCTGTTGGACCCTAATCTGTCAACTCAGAATGGCATATTTTCTGAATATTAAACAAGAATGGCTTAAATTGCATTCAGACTCCAGAGCATCAGATTCTTCAAAAAAACTCAAACAGGACTGTCCAGCTTTGTTTGAGGCGGATTGCAGTGTGAAAATTAACAATTTCCCCTTAGTTATGCAATCTGTCTTTTTTTCCATGCACCCCCTTCAGCAAAGTAGGTAAAAATTCCAGACTTTCTGAGTTATTTGAACTCCAATTTCAGAACTCTCATTATATATAATCTATAATTCTGTTTTAAAGAAATTTTTGAACTGTCAAATTCCAGATTTCTCATAATGCTGTATCTACAATTCTATTTTAACCCCTTGTCTGCCAAATCGGAATGGCCTATTACGGGATTCTCCAGCACTATTTGGGGCCAATTTTCTACAAGTCAAAATTTAAGGCTTTCAGCTTTTTGTCAGTAAATTGGAATTTTTTGAACTGTAAAATTTCGAAATTCTGATAATATAGAATAAAAAATTATGTTTTAAAGAGTTTTTTTGACTGTCAAATTTCATATTTCTCAAGATATAATCTGCTAATTCAGAATGGCATACTATCTGGCTATTAAACAAGAATGGTTTACAATGAATCTGATGCATCAGAATTTCAAAAATAAACCTCGAAATGGGACTCTCCAGTACAAGCTTGGGGCCAATTGAGGTCACAAATTTGTTATAATATTTTTTGTTTCCTTTTTATGCAATCCATGTTTTTCAAACACGTACCTTCCAGAAGGATAGCTTATTTTGCAATCGGTGCATCAAAATTTCAAAATCAAAATCAAAATGGGACCATCAAGCACTGTTTGGGGAAAATTTTGTTCTCAACATTAACAATTGTTTTCCCTGGTATGCAATCCATATTTTTCATAATGTGGTATCTAAATGATTGTATGTTTTAAAGGTCAAAATTTAAGGTTTTCAGCTTTTTATCAGTTAGTGTAACTGTCAAATCTCGGAATTCTCCTAAGGTGGTATCTATAAATCTGTGTTGAAGAGTTATTTGAACGGTCAAGTTTCAGATTTCTCATATTGTGGAATCTATTTTACTATGTTAAACCGTAATCTGCCAAATGAGAATGGAATATTTTCTGGCTTCTAAACTAGTATGGAATAAATTGCATTCATTGCATCAGATTTTTAAAATAAACCTAAAAAATGGGACTTCCCAACAATGTTTGGGGCCAGCTGAGGTCTCAAAACTAACACGTTTTTCATTTTTATGCAATCCATATTTTCCCTGCACATACCTTCCGAAAAGTAAGTAAAGAATTCAGCTTTCTATCAGTTAACTGTCAAATTTCAGAATTTTAATAATGTAGTACCAAAAATTTTGTTTTAAAGAGTTTTCTGAACAGTCAAATTCCAGATATGCGTAATTTTAAACCCTGGTCTGCCAAATCAGAATGGCAAATGTTCTGACTACTAGAAAATAATGCCATGAATTTCAAACTTCGCATCAGATTTTCAAAATGGGACCTGCTAGCACTGTTTGCAGAGGGAAGGGGGGGGATTTAGGTCTAAAAATAAATAATCGTTTCCCTTGTTATGCAATACATATTTTTTATAGTGCAGTATCTAAAAGAATTGTAAATTATAAAAGTCGGATAGGTTTTTAGCTTTTTATCAGTTATGGAATTTTGAACTGTCAGATTTAAGATTTTGTAATGCGGTATCTACAATTTCCTTTTAAACCCTAGTCTGCCAAATCAGAACGGCAAAGTTTCTAACTCCTAAACAAGAAGGGCTTAAATTGTATTTGGCACCTCAAATTTCTTAAAATTAACAAAAATGCTTCCCTTTTCATGCAATTATTTTTTCATACACGTAACTTCAGAGAACTAAGTAAAGATTTCAGCTTGTTATCCGCTCTTTGAACTGTCAAATTTCAGAATTCTCGTAATGTAGTATGTAAAGATTATGTTGTAAAGAGTGATTTGAACAGCCGAATTCCATATCTTTGGTGATGCAGTGCCTACAATATGTTAAACCACAATCCGCCAAATCAGAACGGCATATTTGCTGGCTACTAAACAAGAATGGCATAAATTTCATTTCGCACGTCAAATTTTCGAAATACGCATCAGAATTCTCAAAATTAACATTCATTTTCGTGTTTTCATGCAATCCATACCAATACGCGTACCTTTAGAAAAGCAGGTAAAGATTTGAGCCGTAACCCCGGCCTAAATTTCATTTGGCACATTCAATTTTTGAAATATGCCTCAGGATTCTCAAAATTAACATTTTTTCGCTTTTTTCTACAATCCATATCATTCATCCGCATACCTTTAGAAAAGCAGGTAAAGATTTGAGTTGTATCCCCGCAGCGACCCTGAGCTGCTGCAAATGCAAGTCTTTAACGGATCCTTTTTCCAAGAAATTCGCGAACAATCTGAAGGCAAATTCCTGCTTCTCCAAGGCCTCGACCGGCTCTTCTTCGAATGCCGCCACGTGCTGTTTCAGTGCCGCAGCTGCGTCATTGAAGCCGTAAGTCAGGGCCAAGTAATCCAAGCTACTCCGACCTGCCGGACCGGCTCCTCCATTCGCCCTGGCCGATTTGACAACATCGTCCCCGCCTTCTCTGTACTCTTCCTTCCCCTTCATCTTCGAAGGCGTGCTTCTCGGGGTCGAACACGGCGTCTCGGCCCCGTCGGGACTCGAACCCTCGCCGTTCAAGAACAACGGCTGCTTTCTCGCATAAGGCGACGAGCTCTGAGACGACGACGTGTCCGACGGCGACGAGGCCGCCACGCCATTGCTGCTCGTAGTCGGCACAATCCAGTTATCCAGCAAGCACGCACTTATTCTCTCCGCGTCCGCGGCCTCGAGCCGCGGGCAATTCTGAGGCAAGGAGGTGAGAAAAGCCCTGCAGATGGCCGAATCGTAATAATAACCCTGAATGTTCTGTATAACCCCGGCAATTACACTGCTAACTTCCGCACACACATTCCCGTCCGAATCCACGATCTTCGCCAAATATTTTATCAGGTCTGTAAAGAACCCGGTGATGGCCTCCAATCCGAAGGATTTCGGCCAGAAATCTTCATTGAAAGACCGCGGCACCGCCTCGAGGAACTCCAGCACGACCTTTAACTGATCTTCGTCGGCCTTGGCTGGCGCCTGCGAGAGAAACCTTGCCATGGCGAGCACTGCATTGATGTGAGAATTCGTGACCCTGGGAGATCCGGCTCTCAGGGACCCCGGCGGAGGGCATCTGCTCCAAATCCAGCCCACTTTCTCTCCCGCTAGCTGCGGGTGCTGCGCCAGTACGTCGCAGAGCTCTGTCAAAGCATCCATCTTCGGAGGGCTTAATCTTGAGACGGCAAGATTCATAGCGTCATCTCGGCCGCCATCTTTGCAGAAGAAGGCGCCCTGCTCATCTGAATCGCCATTTGGCCGAGACGATGCAGCAGACGAGGAAGGGTCTGTCGCGGTCTTTCTCTGTCCGTCGAATTTTTGCGCGGCCTGGCAACTGGTCTGGTCCTACTTCATTCAATTCATTTTAAATGCTTATGACGTCCGTGTGCTCCAATTCAGAGGGCATTGATGGAGGTCAAAATCGGACATGCAGGCATGCGGGCGGAATACGATACGTATTTTGCAAAGCGCTGTATTCGTATTGTATACGTAAACATGTATTTGAATTGGTATTTTATACGTAGGGACAGCTAATTGTGAGGCTCTTCCACGTTCTCCAACGGATGTAGACATGTTCTTCTCTCTCCTTTTTCTTTTTCGTTGGGATGGCAATTCCGTTACAATTCTGTTACAAATCCTTAATTTTAGCGTACCATATGGAATACATGGAAGTATTGATGAAGAATTATGATAAGAATATAAATTAGGTGTAAGTTAAAAATTCAATTTTATTTTGTTAAAATAAAAAAAAAATTTAAGAGGAATTATGTTTATAATTTTAATTTTATTTAATTAATGGGAATTTTGGGTATATGGGATTTAACTTATTTTAAAAAGATTTAAAGAATTGGAATTTCAAAAAATAAGGGGAGGTGGACAAAATTTTGTTTGGTCTAGAAAAAAATAATCTTGTGAAAAAAAAATTGAGTTTGTCTATTTTTTAATTGTTAATATATATAATTGTCAATTGAGTCTAATAAATGGTTGAGAAAGGAGAGAGCGCGATCTCGAGTGCGGAGCAGGCGTCAATCTGCAGGGTTTTCAAGCGTGCAGACCTCCATGAGTTTAGTTGGAGGCGGTGACCCACCGCCTCCCCCTGCTTCTAATGTCGATGCCTTTTGGTGCCTCATCAACGCGTAAGGGCAAAAACCTTTAGTTGGATCCCCTCCAAAATTCGTTAAAACGATCGATGGCGTCCCAAAAATTGCACTTTCATTGGATCAACCTATGCGTATCGCAGTTTCTCTAGCAAATCGGGCTTTGGTTGGACATCTTACAAGGCTCTGCCCCTCCCCGCGATCAACTGATAATTGGGTCCAAAAAAACTAGAGACCCTTGATCTCTAACAATGTTACCTCTTATGCAGTTGGAAGAGGATTTTTCATGTTCGAGTTCATCTCCAAAGATGATCGCGACTTGATATTTAGAAACGGGCCATACTTCATGGGGTCGCAAGGCCTGTACCTCAATAGATGGACATCAGACTTTGATCCGGCAGTGGATGTTCCAAAAGCGGTCCCGGTCTGGGTTCGTTTACCCAATCTGTCGATTCATTGCTAGAATCCGGAATCACTACAATCAATGGGAAACGGACTGGAACGTTACATTGACAAGGCAAATCCCAAGGACCAGTACTCTTGCGCCCGGATCTGCGTAGAAGTAGATCTTGAAGTCGGTCTCCCATAAGCCATCAAGTTAACTGTAAGGGAATGGCAGCACTTTCAAAAACTGGACTACGAACAGTTGCCTTTCAAGTGCAGAGGCTGCCATGAATATGGGCATTTCCAAAAGCATTGTCCAAAAATATTTCCCACTCAACAAGAGAAGGAGCAAGGGGAAGGGTGGCAGTGACCCAAGCGCCCAAAGCCAAATCCTAAATCAACCTCTAGAAGGGAAGGTAAAACCCCTAATCCAAACTCGGTAAATCCAAGTAAGAACAAGGAGACTCAGAAAACCCCAATTGAAACTGAAAATAGTTTCTCTAGCCTTGGGGATCTAGACATTGGAGAAAAGTACCCTATTGAAAGCGTTGTTGAACGCCAATCCAATCCGGAAGGGAAAAGGCCGAATGGAAAGGATCTACCTCCTTTCCAAGACTCAGGAGATATATCTGAAGCACATGAAGCAGGACAAGAGGTTGAAAGCTCAGAAGAAGACAGGGATGAATTTGACATCTCCTAGANACAAAAAACAAAAAACAAAAAACAAAGGAGGGAAACAGCCACCTACAAGGACATGGTTCAAGGATCCCAACCAACATTGGACAAAATGTTTAAAAACACAAGAAGTGGCGGGCATCAAGGGCAACCCTCTAAGGGGGGCTCTACAAACCCCAGAAGTAAGTAATGAAGGTCGTCTCCTAGAATTGTAGAGGATTAGGGAACATAACTAAAGAATACGCGATGAAAGATTTGATTCGCACTTCAAATCCAGATATCCGGCTAATCCAGGAGACCAAAATGGAGGAACGGGACTTCCTCCTCGCTGGCCATAAATTTTGGAAAACAGGAGCAAGCGTAGCTGTCAGTGCTAGAGGAGCCTCCGGTGGAATAGGCACCTTATGGGACGCTTCAAAATTTGAGTTAGTTCTCACTGAATCTTGCACTCACTTGATCCTCACCCAGCGTCTTCACAAGGACTCAGGTTATGAGGTGAGTTTATTTAACATTTATACTCTGGTTCTTCTCTTGGAAAAAAAAAATTGTTGGGATCTTATCAAAGAATCCCTCATCTCCCATCAGCTGGGAAATATTTTTTTAGCTGGGGATCTCAATGTCACGCTCTCTCTCAGGGAAAAAAAGGGGCTCAATAGTCAGAGACCCAATCCATGAATGGGTTGAAGATATCCTTCTGGAATGAGATCTGGATGATATCAAGCCTTCCCATGGCAAATTCACTTGGTCCAACAAAAGAATCGGAATAGGTCACATAGTTGCTCGCCTTGACAGATTCTTGGTCCAAAACTCCTTTCTAATCTTAAGTCTTAATGTTGTCTCTAAAATCCTCCCCTTCAGTGCCCCTGATCATAAACCAATTCTTCTTGAAATCTCCAAAGACACAAATCTGGGACCTATCCCTTTCGATTTAGTCCCTCTTGGATTTAGCAGGAAGGTTTCCAAGATCCGGTCCTCAATGTGTGGTAGAAACCGGTTTCTGGATCCCCCTTCTTTGTCTGGGAAGAAAAGCTTCGTAGGCTCAAAATAGCTCTCAAAGATTGGGTTAAAACCATGAAATCTCCTCTTAAACTGAGATTGGAAGCTCAACATCAGTTGGAAAGGCATCAACTAAATATGGAAGAAGGTTCTATCACTCCCGACAACTTGGAACAAGAAGCAACTCTTCAGTGCACCCTTCACTCTACATGCAAATTGGAAGAGGATTATTGGAGGCAAAAATCGAGAAGCCTCTGGTTAAAAGCAGGTGACAGGAACACCACTTATTTCCATAAACAAATTGAAGCTCGGAAACAAGTTAACTCTGTAAAGGAAATCCAACTTCAAGACCATGTAGTCTCTGACTTCGAAGGAATCAAAAAAACTGCTCATAATCACTTCAAAGAAATATATACAGAGGAGCCTCATCTTCAGAATGAAAACTACCATCATATTTTAAACTTGGTTCCCTCTAAAATTCAGCCGAACTCCAACCAGATCCTCACTGCTCTGGTCTCCAGAAGAGAAATTAAAAAAGCTTTAAACGAAATGGAACCTGACAAGGCTCCCGACCTCGATGGTTTCACAGTTGGTTTCCTCAAAGCCTTCTGGCAAACAGTTAAAAAAGATCTTCATAGAGTGGTTCTGAAATCACAGACTTGCAATAAGATTGGAGGGAATACCAACTTTGCCTTCTTGGCCCTCATTCCTAAAGAGAAAGGTGCCACCTCCTTTGACCGATTTCGGCCAATTTCACTCTGTAATATTGGTTACAAAATCATTAAAAAAGTGATAGCCAACCGAATTAAAGGAATCCTACCAACAATCATTCCAGAAAATCAAGGTGGGTTCATCAAAGGGAAGAAGATTCTCGATAGCATTATATTGGTCCAGGAAGCCATCCACACCAGTATTCTTCGGCGAGAAAAAGGTATGATTGTCAAATTAGATTTGGCTAACACATTTGATAGAGTTCGTCATGATTTTCTATTTCAGCTAATGCTCAGATTTGGCTTCGCCCCTTAATTTATCAATTGGGTAAAAGCCTTTACTAGATCCCCTTGGATAGCTCTGCTAGTCAATGGTCGTGCTCCAGATTTCTTCCAAGCCTCTAGGGGGCTTAGACAAGGCTGCCCTCTTTTGCCTCTTTTCTATGTTATCCAAGCTTCAGTGCTAAGCTTTTAGTTGGAGCATTGCCATCCCCATCAAGATTTATTGGGACTTAGAATGACAAGAGGAGCCAAAGAAATAAATCATGCCTAGTTTGCCGACAACACGCTTCTCTTGGGAGGAGCTAGCACTCTTATAGCCAGAAAATTCAAACAGGAGTTAGAACTTTACAAGGAAGCTTTAGGAAGCTCAATTACAGAAAAGCCAAATTTTTGGTTGGAATTACTCTCCAAGGGAAATGGTGGAAATCTCAAGAATTATGGAAATTGAAGGAAAAACTCAGTGGGATTCTTTTAAATATTTAGGGATACCCATTTCCAAATCTGCCCCAAAGTTAGCTCAATGGCTTCCTTTGATTGATAAATTGAAGACTCGAATTAACTCGTGGGGATCTTCTTGGCTAAATTTGGTTGGGAAACTAGTTCTCATTGAATCGATTCTCTCCAGCATTCTGATCTATCAATGCTCCATCTTACTCACTCCGGCTGGATTCCTCTCCAAGATCGAGTCACTTCTTAGACGCTTTATGTGGAAAGGTGAGAAAAACAATGAAAACAAGCTTCCATTGGTCAGCTAGGGGAAAATAACCAAGCCACTCTTAGAAGGGGGACTCCAGATCCGGGATCTCAAGACTCAAAATCTCGCTCTTGGCGCTAAACGTCTATGGAATTTGGTAACAGGGAAATTAACTTGGAGTAAACAAGTTCTTTGAAAAAATTACTTCTCAGAGGCAAGGAAAAAATGTCTTGATTCAGCTCCAAAAGCTTCAAAAGGATCTCCAATTTTCACTATTTGCCAAAAAGCTCTCCCCCTCTTCAAGACTGATCTAACTTGGATTCTTGGAAACGAAAAAAACATTTGCATATGGGAGGATTATATCCTTGGGAATCCGCCTCTGGATTCTTCGTCGAGCACCTCCAATCTTAAATGGTGGCTCCACTCCCAAAATTTAACTGTGCTTTGGGATATCTCAATCTAGAATAACGATGAAATAAGAACCTGGAAACAGTGGAGTATATCGAACTGTCCAGACCATTTACACAATGAAGAGTTGCTTCTGCTCTACGATCTTCAAGGCAAATCCCTATCGCTACACTTACGAAGGATTCTCGTGGTTGGGGAGCTCATTCTGGAAAATACACAGCGACTCGGGGATATAAACAATTTAAAGCAATTCTCAGTGCTCCTCCCAACCTTGTTCTCTAGAAAGGTATTTAGAAAGCTAAAACTCTGCCAAAAGTAGACATTTTTATTTGGACTTTGTCCCACAACAATATTCTTACGAGAGATAATCTTAAAAAAAAGGATGGGAAGGTCCCACAAGATGCCGTATCTGTTGTCTCTGGAAGAATCCGCCAATCATCTTCTGCTAACCTGTCCCTTTGCAAAAGAGGTCTGGAATTTAGCTCTTGTTCTTTAGTCGAATTAAGTAACTCTCCCAGACGAAATCTCAACCCTCCTCAGCAACTGGGATAAATTGTGCCCCTTCTCCATTCACAAGAAAGACAGGCTTAAATTCTGCTGGATGACTCTTCCGAAATTTACTTTCTGGTTGCTTTGGTTGGAACGAAACGACCGCCTCTTCAAAGAAAAAACCTCCACTCCTGCTCAGGTGGTAGTCAGAGCTAAGGCGTTGCTGGGAGAATCTCTTCACTCTCTTCCTCTTCCAGAGAATAAGTTTTCGCTCCCTCCTAACGAATAAGACTAGATGTTGAGCCTAGCCCCAAAGGCCCCTGGTGTTATTTCTACTTACTCTTCTCAGCTAGATCTTTGGGAAATTCGTATGGACCCTCTTAGCTTTTCAAATTGGAGGAAGGCGCTTCATCAACATGCTCTGTTTTTTTATGGAGCTTCCAAAGGGAATCCATGGGCAGCAGGAGGGGGTGGGGTTCTCCTAAGCCCAGATGAAACAACTAAATTTACTCTCTCTTGGGGAATTGGAGATGACACTAATAATATCGTTGAAGCTCTTGCACTTTGGCAAGGACTCTATCAAGTTTTGGCTATGAAAGTTAAAGAGGTTATTGTTTTTGGAGACTCGCAAGTGATCATTTATCCTTTAAACATCCATGCCCTCCCCCACAACACGAGGCTCCGACAACTAATCCGAAAAATCATGATTTTACTCCTTGCCTTTCACAAAATCAAATTCTTTCACATTCTGCGGGATCTGAATGGAGAAGTGGATAAAGCAGCTAACGCAACAGCCCGATTGAGCAAAGGGACCTTGTGTATCAATGGAAATACCCAAATTTGTAATATCCCCTAACACCATGGGCTTATTAGAAAGGTGTTCTCCTTAGAAGTTGAGGGATCCTATATGTATGGCTAAAACGCAAGGCAAAGACGATAAGGTGATCATGGAACTAGCTATGCTGATTTGGCAAATAGGACCGGAGATAGATGCCTTATGTGTCATTTTAAATATGTTTCTACAGACAAGGCAAAATTCATGATGTACTTGTGCCAGTGGTTACCACTGTTTTTTAATACAATCCATACATGTTTCTGTTAAAAAACACAAATGGTTGAGAAAAGTTATATAGGTTGATATATATAATTGTCAATTAGATCTAATTCAAGTGGTTGAGAGCAAGGTTGGAATTTCAAAATAGTAAATCCCATCAAATTTGATGGATTCAAAAGAATGATGCTCGTTCTGCCTTATTTAACGAAGATAGTTGATGGTTATATGAATTTTTTAACCGTATTTAATGGGCAAATTGGCTTGTGACAGGCAATTTGTCTATCAAATTCCATCCCTAATTGAGATAAGTTATCCTCTCCACCTTCACCTGAGTTCAGTTCTCCTAAATGATATGTTAAACTCTAAATGAGTATAGAGTTATAATTGCCTTGAACCTTTTGTTAATAAAGATTTAAACATTTACCAATTTAGGTTGTAAGTAGAAATACCCACTAAAATATATATTTAAAAAATCCAAAAAAAATTATAAATAAAATTATTTTGATGTGATTTTACAATAAGCATTATATAAATAACAACCATATAAGCTACATTAAATTATTTTCATATAAATTTTAAGTAATAAAAATAATTTTTTTAATTATTTATGTCATGTTAATTTAAGTTTGTTTTGGTAATATAGTGAGATTATTTGTGTGATTGATATCTATGTAATTATTGTACTTCTATATATATATATATATATATATATATAGTTATTTCAAGTTTTTTTTTTTTGTAAGTAAGAGATTTTATATATAAAGAGCCTTCAAAAACCAGATCAAAGTTACAGAAGCTTGAAAACAACTGTGTTGTAGTTACCGAACTGCCTCAAAAAGGGGAAACCAGTTCAGCCAGCTGGCTAAGTCTAGCAAATTTACAGTCTAACAGTCTTAGATAAACATAACTAATCTGACTGGACTACAGCTAAGAAAAGTAAACTAGAGAAAAGATCAGAACCCCAGTAGGGTCAGACACTTGGCAAAAAACCTGGCCAGGTGGCTTGGTATGCCTCGTCCCAGGGTTCCTCTTCGACGGGCGTCCCTTTCCCTTCCATTTGCATGTCAGCATCCAAGTTGCCCCCTTCCAGGTTGGCAGCTGGCAGAGTGTCTCCGGATGGATTGTCCGCGTGGACGCCCATGGCTACCGCTACCTCCATGTCCTCATGCATGGCCTGCCCCAAGTCGCCACCTTCTGGTTGTTGCACCTGTTCATTCCTGCCGACGGGCTCTGCATGGGAAAGCTTTGCTGCTCCCGCAGGTTCTAGAGTGGAGTGGAAAGCCCCTTGGAAGGTGGAAAGGATCTGAAGGAGAGCCGAGGTCTTCCCATCCAGTAGTTGCAGTCGGAAATGAAGGTCCTCCAATCCTTGTCGGAGCTAAAAAAACCAACCCATAGAGGATGGCCAGGCTATCCTGCAACTATGAGTCTGGGATGGAGTCGGTGAAAGAGTGCGGCCTGTGCTGGGCATCCCGAAGAAAGGGTGGCGCCTCCAAGGGTGGGCGGGAGGGGAAGACTGTCGGTGCAAAAAATTGCCCGCTGGCTAGGGAGTTCGAAGGAACTGCGGGAAGTCATGAGAGAGAGCCCAACGAGCTGTCAGTGAGGACCAGGCCTTCAAACCGGGAGGCAGGCGGGGTGGAGGAGGCGAGAGGTTCCAACTCGGGCTGCGAGGAGTGCGAGGATGCCATGGAGAGCCTCTCCTTGGCCTCCTTCTTTGTCGCGACATTCTGACCTCGCAGGGGAGGCAAAGCTGAGAGGAGAGTCTCGGATGGACGTAGAGAGCCCGGAGTAGCCCAATGGCGGTGAGCACCATGGAGGAGGGAAACCAGAGTAAGCCAGGTCTGGGCGTCTGAGGGATATGAAGGTCGGGATGCATGCGGAGGTTAATGGCGCCTTCAATTAGAGAAGCCATGGAGGAGACATCAATGGGAGTTGNGAGCACCATGGAGGAGGGAAACCAGAGTAAGCCAGGTCTGGGCGTCTGAGGGATATGAAGGTCGGAATGCATGCGGAGGTTAATGGCGCCTTCAATTAGAGAAGCCATGGAGGAGACATCAATGGGAGTTGGGCGCACCAACGTTAATGGTGCAATGGACGTCGTATAGGCGTTTAAATGCATGGGTTAGGCGGTGGGGCTTGGCACAAGCCCGACACATGGCCCCTACCGCGTTGGCCTATACTCTCATCCTCATCCCGCTATGTGGCTCGCACCAACACCCCATCCAGGGTTATTTCAAGTTTTGTTGATTTATATGGGTAAAGGCATATTGCTTACAATCACTTACATTTAGGTATCTTGTAATTCTCACACTTTCACTGAACTTAGGAATTTTATATTTCTCACACTCCTCTTTTGAGGCAACAATATTGACATCGCATTCTTAGTTTTAAAGCAATCTATTTGTATAGAAAACATTTATTTTGGTAATATTATTTGATGGAATTTGACAACGGAAAATTGTGATTTCGACAACAAAATTTTGCAATATGCTACAAATTGATTCGTAAATTCCCATTTTCATTATAACAACCTATATTATAATTTTAGTAATTAAAACTTGTAATTCGGACAATCCATCAAAAATCTTGTCAAATTTATAATAATAATAACTCACCACAAAATAAAGATTGTCTGCTACATAAATAGTCTATTCTCTTAGCTTCACTTAAGAAATTGTTACTCGATGTTTCATGTAGTATACACATATACTACCACACCATTTGTACAACATACCCATGCTCTTTTACCAATATACAGTGTAACTTCCCCTTGAACAATTGGACACCCACACTATAAAAATCCAACTATAGCTATGCTCGGAACTTCCAACTCTACCTAACCATAGTTTTCATGCAATCTATGTAAAGTTTAACTTGTTTACAACTTACATATCTTCATTTACATTCCTTGTAATGAATATAAACAACTGACAACTTCATGTTTTTGGTATGTTGTCAAGTCACTATGACTTAGTAAAATTGAAAAGACAGTTTAATGTATATTCTGATTTCAATATTTGAAATATCGAATATAAAGTTGTTTCATATATATATATATATATTCAATTACATTATGTATAATTCATCCATTTCCATGCAATAACATGACAACATAAATAGATTTAAACAATGAGCATGAGACTTTTTGCCATACGACACAACATTCAAATATTAATGACATAATTATACAAAGTAATAATATATTTGTCTTTGTCAATTTGAGCACATGGAATCAACTATGTAGGAATAATTTTCTCTCAGTTGTAGACATCCACTACGGATACCTTCCCAAAGGAATTAGGAAGCAATAAGGAAAAACATTTGCTTATATGTAATTTAACTCTTACATAACCCCAATTACAGTGACACATGATCCAAACCAATTAATTATAGTTATCAATGAGTTATTGGTTCATATAACACCCTTTATCCATACGTATTCAACATATAAGACTCTACCACATGCCAACACCCACCTAGCTTACTCATTCCACCATTAAACTTTCACAATCCAAAGAACCCATCCAAGAAACCCTTCATAACTAAGTTATAAATATAACGCAAAAATCTCAATCAAACCACAATACATGTAAGAGCTTTACTCAACTAATACATCCCCTCAATAACTTATTATTAACAAATTTAAATATAAATTATATCTTTTAGTGATTAAAACTTAGCATGAATTCATATATATATATATGACAACAACTTCCCTCTACATTCAAACCTCTACATAGCAATAATAATATTATAATAACTTATTATTAACAAATTTGAACATAAACTATATCTTTTTTAGTGATTAAAACTTGGCATGAATTCATATATGAAAACAACTTCCCTCTACATTTAAACCTCTACATAGCAATGATAATATTGTAACAACATAGCAACCTATTTTCATAATCATTCAAAAACCATAAATAAGAACGATGGAAAAGAAAAGAGAAAATAATAAAAAATAATGTAAAAGTGCAAAGAAAACATTTTTATGATCAATAAAAAAAACTCGTGTCAAATACTTATTAAAAATAGCACTTTTTCAATATTAATTTTTTTATTTTTATTAAAACGACAGAGTTATCTAAAATATTTTCCCTTTCCTCTTCCCTACTTATTTTCTCACCTTTCTAGTATTAAAAAAGGTAAGTCAAGTGGTGAGTTGATTAAAAAAAATCTATTCTTTCTTCCCCACTTGTCTCCTTTTTCACCTTTCTAGTATTAAAAAGGGGTAAGTCACAAAAGCGGTAAGTTATTTTTTTTTTTAAATTCCTTTTTTCTTCCCCCGCTTGTCTCCTCATAATCCCCTTGTGTAAGTAAAATCTCCCACTTGTCTCCTCATAATCCCCTTGTGTCCAGTAAGTCAAATCTGTATACCTTTTATATTATTTACATATATCAAAGTAATAAAATTTAGAAAAGACACCAAGGATTTCAGCCTAATATTTTAAAGGCATTGTCTTGGCTCCAAAAAGAGACTTGCAATATTTTTGCATCTCACATGATTACATACGTAATCTATGTGGTTAGACACCCAAACAAAATGTCAGACGTGCGTAATATTACATATTCATATATGTACAATATAGGAGGCCAAAATAAGGCAATACATTCCCCTCTATTTTTAAATGGCATTGACCTTAGTGTGTTCTTCTCTTAGTTTAATATGGTGATATGTAGAATTACTTCGTGATTTAAGCACTTTGTTTTGTTGGTCTCAATCATTGGTAAGGTCATTCCCGTGGTTATATATTTTCTCCTAGTCGAGGCCACATAATCTTGGGGAGTTACATTGTAATGTATTCAGTTTTCAAGTTTAGTTACATTAGTACAAAAACAATTTACCATTTAAAAATCTATATGCACTCCACATGTCAATTAACTCATGTAATTAATATAATAATAAAAATTAACGAATGTAAGAAATCAAGCATACACACAACATTCAAATATTTATTTACACTATGAAATAATCATAATAAACATAATAAAAAACTTATATGTTTATAAAATAATTATTTGATTACATACGAAGGATGTTCCTGCCATCCATGGATTTGTTGTTCAATTTTTTTCAATGATAAGCTACCTTCGAGCTGAAGCTACGAGTTCACAAGGACGTCTGGCCCTCTCAGTTGTCCACTCTCCACATTCAACAACCCAAAACCCAGGTTCTACTTCAATAGCAATTCCATTCCACTAGCTCTCTTCCCCTCAACCTACACAACCCAAGGAATGGGATCCCCTTCTCTAACACGCAGTCCCTTGGGCCTTCTCGCTTCCCTCCAGAGCTCTAGTTCACTTGGTTGGCTAGGAATCTCACAGTTGGGGACTCCATGAACTCTCAATTACTCCAGGAGTGCTCACAGTAGCCTTCACAAGGCTTTTGAACCATTTCCTTAAAAGGAAAAAATGCTCCACGAGCACATAGCTCGTTTTTATAGGCACACATGTCACATTTCCAACATAAACACAACCCAAGAATGGTTGTCTTCAAGCACAACATGGTTGGTGCTCTTCCCAACACTCAGCTCCTCTCTTGCTGCCCAAAATCAACCTGTAAAAATCATCCTCTTTTTCCATACGGATTTCTTTTTTTCCCATGCATGTTGACTCTCACTCTTCCCCACAATAATTATTTAACTCTCACACTTCCCCTGTGCTTGCTTGTACTTGGCCCATGCAGTCAATAACTCTATGAGGTGATCTCACACACCAACCCTCTCACATGAATTCAATGTTTGAGTGTCTAAAACATCAAATGGAGGATTATATAGTAATGACACATTAACTCAAGCAAATAACATGGGTTTCCCTTGGACCCCCCTTTAGCCCCCTCTCTTGTGGAATTGTATCCCCCGTCGTTATCGTCCTTCCCATATCGAAGCCAACGATTATTATTTTTATTGGTTATTTCAATGCACATAATACATAGTTCACTTTTTGGTCATATTAATCAATATGGATTCTTCACCCCAAACTTATCGGCTCACCAACCTAAATCATATTTATACAATTACATTATAATTTGCGGGGATTAAAACAGGGAATATTACATCCCATCCCCCTTATTTTTGCACTGTCCTCATTGCACAACACCATACAGATGTACATACACATTACAAAACTAAACTCTTTGGCCTTTAATCAACATACATGCTCTCCGACCCAAAACATATATTCATAGGCACTCTGACCCAAAACATATATACATAGGGACTCCGACCCCAAAACAATGCTTAATGATTTCATAATTCATCAGTTTTGTAGCAATTCCAACCATCAATTCAATTCTCCTTCCCCTCAATATGCACAACCCAAGGAAGTGTACCCCTTTCCTGGCATTGCAGTTCCTTGGGCTGTACCACTTCCATCCAAGGTTCCAACATAAACCAGCTAGGAAGTCTCGAAGATGCGGCTCCATGAATTTCCATCTACAACAACTTTCACAATTTGTCAATTCCCACAACAATTCCAACCAACATGCTCTCATTCCCCTCAACATGCACAACCCAAGGAAGTGTACCCCATTCTCTGCACTGCAATCTCTCGGACTATACCACTTCCCTCCAGGGTTCTAACATAAGGTCGAACAAGAAGTCTTAGAGTTGTCTCTCTAGGAACTCCAGATGTGATAAAGAAATCTCCAAACCTTTAAATAGTTGCAGGTGTGCCTCTTGTATTACATCTTTCAACTCCACTTTGCTTTCTTCGAGCTGCAACAAGTCAATTGGAAATTACTTGTTCCATGCCTTTGTCCTTGAGTTATATGTCCTTCTAGTGCTCTTCTTTCCAAGTACCCGACTCATGTGTTCATTCTTCAGTTGTCCTTATACAACCATCATGAAAACATATATGTTATAGCCATTATCTCTTTTCCATAGAAGTCCTCAACTCTGCAATGTAACATTTATTCAAAAGTAAGTTTATAACCACAACGCAATACTTATATGTATGGTTGTCTTGTGCTTCACAAAGCTACCAGGGGTAAGAATTCAGCTCACTATTCTTTTCTGACACACCCTCACAATTCCAACCACCATGCCATATGCATTATTAAGTTGACTCTTCCTTGTTAAACTCACCCTCCAAGCTCGAGCATCCCCTTCTCTGCTACACAGTCCTTTGGGCGATCCATCATTTTCCAATGTGTTCTTGTGCAAGGAGAGCATCAACTTAATACTAGACTTCCACTAAAAATCTATAACCTGTGGCAATCATAGATTCCAGTGTCTTAAAAGTAGCCTTCTTCTAGAGCTTTCCAACATCAATAACCATTATCTCATATGTATCACACACATACAATCATTATGAGATATCACTATAACGAATTCATTTATTAATTAAAATATGGTTCATGTATGAAAATTGAATTTCCCAAGCATGAGATCCCCCTCTCATAATGTTTGGCCCTTGCAGCATGAAGCATCGGTTTTCATTACGGGCTTATACCATTGCCATACCTACAATTTTCTCAATGTTCATTCAACCAAACAGATTGTTAGTATCTCATCCACTTTATACTTTCATTGCACATTTACAATGGTTCACAAGTGATCTCATAATTGTACATACTTACAATTAAATCATTTATGTCCGTTAAAAATATTAAATGGAATGAAATTACCATTCCATGTATCTGCATTATCTAGCACACCAAGCTTTTCACAATGGAATCAAATTTTACCAATAAATAAACTAATATGCCAATTCCCATGGTCACATCCACACAATGCATCCTTGCATTGACTCCATAATGCCACATATCTATGTCATGTATTACACCATGGTGTTGAGGAAAATATATGGATTGATCTGACTCAAGCATTTTCAGACTTGACTCGGCTAAAGTAAAGTAGATGGGAATATCACCCTATATTTATAGCCAACAAAAATATATATCCTAACTCACAAGTATTAATTACAAGTGCTTAGGCTAGTCTTTTATCAACAAAAGCTTGTTGGAAATTCACTTTTTATTTATTTTTCTGAACATATCAGTTGTTGAAATAAATGTAAGAACGGAAGTAAAGACACCAAGATGATAATCAAGACAATTGAGACATAAAACAATCCTTTATTTCATTCCAATTCACCAAAGAGTCATTTTCTTTACAAAATCTCATATAGAAATCTTGGACCAAAGTCAAACTTAGACATCCCCAATGGAACATACAAAAGGACCTTTGACAGAAAACCAAAATTGACCTCTAAAAGCTAGATCAACTTGCCACAGATTGTTGCCCACTCGACTCTGCACAATAGCCTTTGTCAATCATGAAAACTAATTCACAAACAGACAAGTCTACATACACTATCAAAGATAGATCAACACCTCTGAAGAACAAGTGTCTGAATGATTTGATTCAGCCCTGAATATTGTTGTCTACAATAAGACCCTGCTATCATAAAAGAGAATTAGGCTATGATGAATATATGAATGAATGAAAACTAAATTATCTCAACACAAACTCAAAGAGAAAACCTTGGCATGCTTCTGCTTCTATCCTCCTCTTGTTCCTCCCCTTATGCTTTTAACAAATTAGAATTGGTTGAAGTAGTTGAACCAACTTATTAGTTAAACTAACTGAATACTGAACTAACTTTAGTTAGGGGGGAGGAAGTAATAATCATAATAGGGTCATAAATAAATAATAACTAGTAGGTGGGACCACTTGTGACTCCCTTTAGTTCATAACAATCATAACAACTATAACATAATCCATTTGTTAAGCAAACACAACACCTTGTGCCTCCCCTCAACATATTTACTTTTGGCAATTTTAGATCATAAAATTTGAAAATATTCCAAAATAATATCGATATATCCAAATAAAACATGTTGTCCAAAATCCATGAAGTTAACTGTCATAAAATTCAAAAGCCATATTTTCCAGTCTGTGATGCAACTCTTCCTTGGTTGCTGCTGTCACCTCTTGATTTTCTCGAATTCGCCTTGGGTTGGGCAGAGCCTTTAGGCTTTATCTCACTGATCACATGGGAGCAATCGTCCCTCAAATGCATCTGTGAAGACACAGATTTGTCAGAGTCATCGGAGGGTGAGGAAGGGGAAACAATAGCTTTTCCTTTATCAAATGCATGGTGGGCTTCAATATTCAGTCTCTTGCTGGCATGGGAGGATTGCACTGGCGAGTGGTTAGGGGCATCTTGGACAATGGGGTTCAAAGGTGGAGGAGCAGGCAAAGTCAAGTTGGGTCAGCCACGGTGTTGGGAGATTGTTGGGTGAACAATCTTCTGCCACCCATCATTTTCAGGGACTTCAGGCTGTAAACAGACATGAGGAGGCATAGGGATATCGGGGGCTTGAGGGGCTTGGAAAGGAGGCCTTTCAGGCCTAGGTTAGACTATTCCCTGCCCAATCCAATTAAAGAATCCAGCATGAAATAATTGGCCAAGCTCTTTTGAATCAACATCAAAATGTATAGAGAACCTGGGCCTTCTTGGGCCTCAGTTCCAGTTACCTCTACCTCTGTTTCCTCAGCCATGGCTTCCCCGAATGAAAAAACTCATCCTGCATATGTTGACGATTAGCAAATAGTCTTTTAAATAACCATGCATGACAACTCCTTAAAAATACGAAATATATTTGGCTCATAATGTATCAGGCTCATGCAATCCAATCCATACAAATTTTTCTAACGTTAATCGATGAGAAGGGGGGTGAAACAATGTTATGGGATACGTGAGGGGTTTGTATTGAGTGAAAATATGATATAATGAAAGGGGAGAAGAAATGGTCACTGCTCAATGACAACAACAATCAACTGTAAATCAACCTAATAAACCTTACTGCAATCCACTCAAGGCACTGCCGCTTCATCCACTTAACACATAAATTCTCTTGGTTGTAATCAATATCAGAACAAGGAGTGAACAAAATGAATATCGGATATGTGAGGGGGTTGTAATTAGCGAAAATGAGATAATGAGAGGCGAAAAAACGTTTATTATTCATGAGATTAATCAAGCAATCCATAACATATTTTGCAGTAAGAAAAATATGCATCAACCAACAATCAAATGACTAAGTCATAATTCCTGTGTATTTGCCTAATTTCATTGTCCATTAATATCCAACACAGTGCCATTACAAAACAGAAGTATTTCACACAATTTGTAAGAGGTCTTGTTCCCTTTATTCGCACACTCTGCATTTATAACAGTCAACAACAACACTCATTCCCGATCCGTAATCATTAAAATCCACCACTACCATACATTTCCCCAATCCACATCTATATTTAAAAGTAGTGTTTCCAAAATAATAATGTGATCCAGATTATTTTCGACATGAAATGAGAGCGGAGATATAATAAAGCAATGCACAGAGATATTGCAGATATTCAATAATATAACAGAAATGTGTCAAAGATGCAACCATAAACACAGATATACAGTAATACATGATTTCTATTAATCAGAGAAATGTACAGAGACTGTAAAAATACAGAGTGAAAGACTCGCTAGAATGGTGGCAGCTTATCTCTGAGAAGAGATGTGACGGCTACTCGCATTCGCAAGAAGATTATTACAATGAGGCTCGGAAGGCCTTTTTACAATAGACGGGAATGCCAAAAGTTCTAGACATCCAAAAACCTAACCCTAGGAGATGAAGCGCCAAAAGTCATGTGGGCCCCGTTTGGGTAAGTTAGTACATCAACTTCCCGGGGTCATAACTTTTGCATACGATCTCCGTTTTAGGCGTGTGATAGCTTGTTAGAAAGGTATTGTCGAGGAGATTCATTTTGGGGGTTCAATCATGCCTTTGGCTATGATTGAGAATCTTGATCTCGAAAAACCTTCATTTAGGCCCTCAAAATGGCCTTGGAAGTTAAAACCTGCTAAAAATAGTAAATTGCCAAAATTGCCAGAAAGTTGTTTTGAGCCAGTTGGAAAAGGTGGGTGGTCACCGATATCCACCTGGATCATAATGAAATCACTATTTATGTAATAGAGCCAATCAAGATCTGTAATGATATTCGTTCCCATATATATAAGCAGTAAAAAGATCAAAATAATCAAAACCTCACATGCCACGCATGAAATGACAATTGACTATACAACCAACAATCATCATTTATACACAGACTAGGCAGGAGTAAATGTCCAAGGCAATGTAACCATGCCACTGTAAAACAAAACATCTCAATGCGACTTAAAAGCTGAGCCAAATACCCGACATAACTGTCATCAACAGTGGTCAATTTCAATAAATAACATGCTTAAAAACTCTGAGGGTATCACTGAGTATAAAACAAACTATCCATACTACATACAGAGCGCAACCAACCAAACTCCACAATACAACATTTCCACTTGTCACAACAAACACACAGTGGTGCCAATAACTCAACATATCGTGTTGGGGCTGTGCGCATAAATAAGTGGTTGGTTTGTTTAAGTGACACCGTGATTCAATCAAAGCCATGCGCACCCAGGCCTATTCAACCAACAACACGAGGATGTCGTGGATATGCCTTCTATAGTTATCCAGTTGATTGTCATTCGGCCTCAGGGAAACCATAGTTATCATGCCTCATGTTTCATTTTCAAAACACCATACGCAGACGCGACCTGTGTGAGCAACCCTAAGCATTTGTGACCAATGTCAGCCATCGACCAAATCACCATAAGTTCAAAACTAGTGACTGTACATAAACCAACAATTCACCACTGAAGGAGAAAAAATCAATCGACCGAACAAGCGGTGGTAGCTGTGTATACTCACGTATCCAATCGAAACGGGCGGAGGCCCTTCCATTAAAAACAACTTAGTTCTTTGACATCAGGTAGGTGACTGTGAACTTTAGAAGTGCAATGGCAATGTAAGGTTCACACTATTATCACAAAGGCAGTGACGAAAACCATACCAACATGACTGCTATACGACCAACGGGTGAGCCCGTATTCAAAGTAATAGACCACAATAACCGGGAACAACTTGGCAGACTCGATAGTCTCCCTTTGTAACTCCAGTCTAGAGGGTTAAGGGTTTTCACGGTAGCCTTCAC
>JASDQU010684195.1:578-17148 GCA_032191745.1 Picea mariana | reverse complement strand
TTCTTGCCAAAGAGACCTTCCAAGGTGGTCCAGGCTTCATTGGGGGTTTTACATGAAGATATGTGAAAAAGGAGATCGGGAGAAATAAGGCTGCAAATTGTTCTGAATGCTTCATCCATTCGATTTAAATACTTGGATTTTTCTATGGTTGATGTCGGTTATGTATCTGGATTCAAGGTTAACCTATACAATCCTCTGGTTCAAAGATGTATGACTATTTTCTCCTTCCATGCAAAGTAATTGTAAGGTGTAAGAATGAATTATTTTGGGAAATCCCTCTTCTTGTTGTCTTCAATCTTTCCTGCAAAAACTTTGGTGTAGATTTTTCTTAGCAGTCTGTCGGCTCTGATACCATGTAAATTTGTTGAACCTACATAGAATAGATCTAGCTAGAAAACACCACACACATTTGCAGAGAGAAATTGAGAAAGAAGAAGCAAGTGAGAAAGAATGGAAGAATTCTCATTAACCATAATGAATAATGAATAATTTACACATGATATACAATGTATAACTCAAACAATGTGCACTGGAGGAGAACCAATGCGCCATAGTGGTGGTATAAAGTGATCTAGACACACACCAGAAGCTACGGGAGTGAATTGCCACCTAGCTAAGTTAACTAGTCAACCACTCTTCAGTTAACTGACTAAAACAAAGTGCAGTGAGGAGTAGATCAAGGAATCAAGGGTAGTGCACCAGTCTACTGATGAAACCAAGGCTAATGCGCATTATCATGGTGATGATCCCAATTTTTCATGGTGACAAAACTAATGTAGCATCTAGACTCAACTCAACTAGTCAAAATGAAGTGTCAACTGAAGAGAATATTCTCTAGGTGGAATATTCTCCCTAAAATATAGGAGACTGGATAATGACTAATAATGACTAATAAACAAGGAAAAACCTTAAGAAAAATAAATCCTAGGTGTGTGTGAAGTAAATCCAACAGTACATTGGAAAAACAAAAAATAAATGAGTTTCATATAAGTACAGATAAAATGAAAAGGGAGAGTCTTGAATTAGCGCATACTGATGTTTGTGGGCCAAAGCAAACTAGAACACTTGGGGATCTTCTTATTTTCTTATCTTCACTGATGATAGAACAATATTTACATGGTTTATTTCATATGAAAGAAAAGTGATGTGTTTTAATATTTCAAAGAGTTTAAAAACATGGTTGAAAAGAAAACAAGAAAACACATCAAGATCCTTAGATCAGATTGAGGAGAATACGCATCAAGAGATTTCATCAAATACTACAGGGACAATGGGATTCAAAAACAATGCACAGTTTCACATACTCCTCAGTAGAATGGTGTGGCTAAGAGGGAAAATATAACCTTAGTTGAATGTGTTTAAATAATGATTAAAGGTAAGAATTTTCCTAATGTTTTTTGGGTTAAAGCAACAAGTATTGTTGTGTATCTAAAAAATAGAAGTCCAACCAAATTTTTAGAGCATAAAAATCCTTATGAAGCATTCTATGGTTATAAACCAATTGTTAATCATTTGAGAATTTTTGGGAGTAAAACATTTTCCCACACTCCAAAGGAAGATAGAAGGAAACTTTATGCAAATCCAATCAAATGTATCTTCATTGGTTATTTTGTTGACCATAAAGCTTTCAAAATGTATGATCTAATTGTTGATATTATGGTAGCTGCGGGAGGTATTAACCTACATATGTAACCTTTGACTAGAATATATTATTTCAGAAGCAAGAGAAACCCTAAATAGATGTGGGAAAACCCAAGAAGACATGTCAGCTCAATAAAATATATAATATTAAGGTATTATCCTCCAGGAAGACAAGTCGACCTCACAGGAAAAAGATAAAAAGAAAATATAATTACCAGAAAGTCAGGTCGTCCCAGCCAGAAAATTCACTGGATAGATTAATACAAATAGAGGACGTCTTGGCTCATTTTTTCACTCACTCTCACTCAGGAAACCAGAAACAGTGAAAAAGTTTGTAGGAGGAGGAGGAGGAGCTGCAGTTGTATGGTTTTTCTTTTATTTAGTCTTTCTAGTACTTTCTCTTGTACGCTACCCTTGGAGAAGGTGCACTCTTTTAGTTATCTATTGGTTATGGTGTGGCTTCCTAGAATCATTCTTTCTATCAAAGGTTAAGGTGCTTGGGGGTGGATTTATGCCTATGGTTGGGTGACAATGGTGTAGCATTGTCTATGGTTAAACGAGCACAATATTCTAATAGGTTATGGGCCCACACCACCTTCAGAATAGTCTAACCACTGGAAGGTATATCTGCAACACTCTGTCAAGCTCATTGTAGCACAATTAAATTTTCAGTGTCAATTCCTTTGTGCCATTTGTAGCACCAATTGTAGTGTCAGTTGCAGTACCAGTTGCAGTGAAAGTTTATGTGAAGTATTGGGAGTAATTTTTGAGTATTCTAGTGCACCCTAGCCTAGCGCACCCTCTAGTGCCATCAGCCAAAAAAAATGTCAAGTTTGATTTTTTGGGTCAAAGTCAAAGTTTGATTGGTCAAAGTCAAAGGTTGACTTTTGGTCAAAAATTATTTTTGTGGTCAAAGTTGAAATTTCAGGGTTTCTAGCTTGTTCTAATCATTGAACCCTTTTTATTTGGTTTCTAACCTCTTCTTTTCAAGATGGTGTCTAGTTTCATATTAGAAGACAAGTTGAACGATATTACAAATTTCAAAGGTATGCACTTATATATTATTTTCAAGTTATATCATCTAGCAAAGCATGAGTATGTTTGCAGGGGATGTGCAAGAGACCTTGTCCAAGTTGTGATCTTGGATTTAGTACTTTCAGAGGATCAAGCGCACCCTCCCTAGCAATGAAGACTCCAGGTTTGAATATTTAAAATTGATATGTCTCTAGTTGTTATGGAATTATTATGATCTTATGTTGCATATTGATCTATTGAAGTTATGATAATTATACTAACCCCTTGATACTAGAGATGCAATTGTTGATCTCCTCTATAAGAGATATTTATTTTCTTATGTAAATGCTTATTGTTTACGAGATGAAGTTGATCTCCTTTAGGAGATGTTCTTGGTTACTGACCTAGACTTGAGGAAGGATATCTTCCATGGAGGATACCATGGATATTTTGTTGTTCTTGTTTCTTGTTCCGGGAAGGTCATAGAGATAAATCTGAGAGGGAGTCAGAATCAGAGGGATTCAATGATCAATAAGAAGCCATCATAGTTTTGTGACACTTTGCAGAATGAAAAGGGGCATGCAACAGATGGAAGCATGGTCCAAGGACTATATCAAATAGAGGGAGTTGATTTTAGAGTTTAAAATGAAGGATCTTGACTGAATATATTGGGATTGGAAGCATGGTTGGCACCATATGAGATCTTCGGTGAGGAGACTAAAGAGGTTTATCATTATGGATAGGAATTCCATGGCCACACCTATGACAACACATCTGAGGAAGTTGTGTGACGGGATAGGCATTTGCTTTGCAGAGAGCACCTTGTGCCAGTATATGGTTGATCCATGAGCGTATTATTGGGTTACAACACAACATGAAAGTACCTATGTTGTGGTACAGATAGATATGATTGATATCTGATGATGAAGTATGGTTGTCGGGATATTCATTTTTTGGATTGGGAGTGTAGAAGACAGATCTAGCACCTAGGGTGCTACTTTAGCTTGGGATCGAACAGGATTTCCAGACAAGCAGGGAAGCAAATATATGTAGCACTCAATCATATATCATAGACAATGATGCAAGATATGAAGTAGGGTGTCTTTTCAAAGTATCTTGCAGGACTTCATCAGAGACATGGTTCAAGAAGGAGAAATGAGGCTCCATCACTATCCATAGATGAGCAGATAACTGACATTTTCAATAAGCCTCTGTCTGGGAAAAGCTTGTCAGGAATGAAAATGTGTCCCTGGTAGAGTATTGATGATTGCATAATCGTGTCGATATTCCAATATTGATCAGACGGACTTGATCATGTGGGAATAGGCCTAGATGTAATCTTTGACACACTGAAGATTTGAGTTGTTGTTAGATCTCCTATGTGTGAATTGCATCGGTCCTTGAAACTCTCATGAGTAGGTGAGTATCCCCGATAAGCATCGGGTCGACTCTATATCCACAAGAACTAGGCTACGGACCAAGGGAGATAGGGAACATCTACATCCGGAGTAGATGTGCCCTAACGTAGTCTTCGATGGACTGAAGACTCAAGGTGCTTGAGGTGAAATTCCACGTGTCCAGTAGCATCGAGTTGAATTCATTCACAGAGTGATCCTATGAGAGGATCAACATGAGGTTTATGTGGCTCCGATGTGATCATAATTCTTGTCATGGGACAAGAACGACCTGAGGTGCTAGACACATGTGTTTGATAGCATCGAGCTAAATGCATTCATAGAGTAATCCTATGAGAGGATCAACTATGAGGTGAATGTGGCTATGATGAGGTCACGATTATTTTCATGGGAAAAGAATGAGGCAAGGTGCTAGACACATGGTGGTGGATATGGATCATCAATATAGCTAAATGAGGCTCATGGATATTTTGATGATATGTTTTGATACTAGATTGCTACCAGATGATATTGATAGTCATGATGATACTCATGGCATGGGTGTAGCCATGGGTGAGCATGTCATGCAGGTGTATCCCATGATGATGATGGTGACACACACTACGAGGTGTAGCTCTAGTGTTCTCTAGAAGGTTGTGGCCCCTAGACGAGATTAATAGGTCCACATGGGTGTAGCCATGTATGACATGATGATGCTATCTGTAGAATGTTCTACAAGACTATGTGAGTCTTGCTCATACCATGTGAATATGGATGGATGTTTCTGCAACCATTAATACCTCCCTAGATAAGAGGGAGTGTTGATATTATGGTATATACAATAGGTATTAACCTCCATATGTAACCTTTTACTAGAATAGAATATTCCAAAATCAAGAGAAACCATAAACAAATGTGTGAAAACCCTAGAAGACATGTCGTCTCAACAAAATATATAATATTAAGGTATTATCCTCTAGGAAGACAAGTCATCCTCACAGGAAAAAGACAAACATAAAATATAATTACCATAAAGTCAGGTCGGCCCAGCTAGAAAAGTCACTAGACAAATTAATATAAATAGAGGACGTCTTGGCTCATTTTTTCACTCACTCTCACTCAGGAAACCAGAAGCAGTGCGCAAGTTTAGAGCAGGAGCGACAACAACTGCAGTTGTACGATTTTTCTCTTGTTTAGTCTTTCAGTTACTTTCTCTTGTACGCTACCCTTGGAGAAGGTACATTATCTTGGTTATCTGTCGGTTATGGTGTGGATTCCTTGAATCATTCTTCAAGTCAAAGGTTAAGATGCTCGGGGGTGGCTTTATGCCTATGGTTGGGTGAAAATGGTGTAGCATTGTCTATGGTTAAACGAGCAGAACATTTTAACACTCATTACTCATAAAGTTTTTGCAAGTAGAAGTGATATATTTCATGAATGTATAGATGAGGTTCAAAAAGAAGATGATCAAGATGTATGGAAAATCTCTAAAGAAGGCATAGAAAGTGCAAGAGAAAAATAAATTGAATATCAACAAGATGATGTTGAAGATCAAAATAGCATTGAAGCTACAAGAAGCCAAAGTACACCAAGAAAGAGTGGAGCAACTCCATAGAACAATGAGGCACTATAAAGATCAACAAGGAAAATTCAGACACTTATTAGGTATAACTATTGTTCTATGATGACTCCAGTTATGAGTGTAGAATAACCTTTGAATTTTTTGAGCAAGCAAAAGATCATAATGAATGGATGAATTATCTAAAAGAGGAATATAATTCCATAATTAAAAATGAAACTTGGGAACTTACGGAATTTCCTGAAACTAAAATTCCTATAGGTTCAAAATGGTTGTTCAAATATAAGTTCAATGTTGATGGTAGTATATACAAGTTTAAATCTAGATTGATTGCAAAATTCTATTCATGGAAAGAAGGAATAGATTATGGGGACATGTTTTCACTTGTAGCTAAAATGAATACCACTAGATTAATGATTGCATTAGCTACTAAGTAAAATTATAAATTACATTAGTTGGATGTTAAGTCGGCATTTTTGAATGGTGAATTAAAATAAGAAGTGTATCTTGTTCAACCGAAAGGTTTTGTAAAGTGAGGACATTAACATCTTGTATGTAGGTTAAAGAACGAATTATATGGTCTCAAACATGCTCCCGGGTCATGGTATGTGAAAATTGACACTTTCTTCTTCCAACAAGGTTTCATCAAAAGTAAGAGTGATCCAAATATTTACATAAAGAAATATGGAAATGGGAATGTTGCTTTGATTTCATTGTATGTTGATGATTTAACCATAAAAGGAAGTGCTACAAAATTGTTGATGAGATCAAAAGACATTTATCACAAGAATTTGAGATGAAGGATCTTGGTCATGTGCATTATTGTTTAGGCATTGAGGTTTGAAGGGAAGATGGTAATACTTTGATCACTCAAAGTAAGTGTACAATGGAACTAATCAAAATGTTCAATATGAGTGAATGTAGTCCATTATCTACTCCATTAGAAGAGAATGCTAAGCTTTGCAATGATAATTATACAAAAGAAGTAAATGGTACTTTGTATAGACAATTGGTCGGAAGTCTAAACTATTTAAGCACAACAAGACTTGATATTATATATCAAGTTAGCATACTTATTCAATTCATGGCTAAACCACATGACAATCACTGGAAAATAGTTAAGAGAGTCATTCCATACTTGAAAGGGCATGTAGATTTTGGCATTGAATATACTAATAATTTGAGTGTATAGTTGACATGTTATTTAGATTCAAATTGGGCAGGAGATATAGATGATAGAAAATCTACCTGTGGATATGCATTCAATATAGGATCTAGAATTGTGTCTTTGAGAAACAAGAAGCAACCAATTGTTTCCTTGTCCTCAACTGAAGTTGAGAAAAGCATTGTGCAGTGCTACCTATGAAGCAATTTGGCTAAGGCGTATTCTTGAAGACATGGGATAAATACAAGGAGTACCTACATATATCAAATGTGATAATAAAAACTCAATAAAATCGACAAACAATCCAATTTATCATGCAAGATCAAAGCACATTGAAACTCAACATCACTTTGAGGGAGAAAATATTCAATCAAGAGAAATTGATTTGAAGTACTATAATAAAAATGATAATGTGGAAGATATATTCACTAAGTCTTTGGGAAAGACTAAAATTGTAATAGGTAGAGACAAGCTAGGAATTGTGGAAAAATCATTTCTCCATTAAGGGGGAGTGACAAAAATAATTGTAGAAATGAATTATTAGCAAGTAGTTATGTTGGTAGTTACACAACCAATGTCAAATCCATTATAGGAGTGGGATGTACATGTTTTTCATCATGTGTGTGTGTGTATTCATTTTCAAGATCAATTAAAGGTGGTAGTGAGACAGATTAGTCTCTCCTTGTGCATGAGATTATTGTACGTTGTTTCTCTTTCTATGTTTGTGTGCACACCACCGCTATTGATGTTGTTGAGCATAAGGTAATTGTTACAAGAAATGTGGTCTATGTCGATGTCTCACTAAAGAAGTTGTTAAAATTCAAGATGCGTCTGGAGTTCTAGCTAGTGGATAAAAAAAAACAATATATAGGATGGATGGTCAAGACAATGTTCTTCAAAGTGGAATGTCCATTAAATACTACTCTCTTTATTCTCTTTCTGTGTGCTTGCCACCACTAAATAAGGGTATGATGTTTTAGCACAATAGCCCATGTTTTTTGTTTGGGGATTTTGGGTTTATACCCACTTCATTAATTCCCATAGCCAATTAGGATTTTCAAGAGCGACCTACCCTTCAGGGATTTTGGATATGATTAGTGGTAACAGAGATGAGAAATTTGAGATTTAAAATTTGTGGTGTCTATTTTTTTGGGTATTTGGTGTGCTTTGTATATTATTCTCTTCAGCTTCGAGCTGTTGAGATCTAATTTCATAGAGGATAATCCCAATGGGGATGTTTTTGCAACCTAGGTATAACAAGAATTTGCTTCATCAAGAAGAGAATGAGATTAAAAAATGTCTCGTTATGCCTCACAAGGACTTTGTCCCACTAATGGAAGGTCCTCTACAAATGAATCAAACACGGAACCTAACCCAAATTGAGAGGTGGGTAGTGGAGGCATGGAGCCTAGGATTCAAGGCATGAGAGGACATGGAAGCCTATGTATATGATTAGGTTGGAACTGTGGATTGCAAGATTGACTCATTCCTATGTTTGATAGGCTAAAGTAGTTTGAAACTAATGAAATTAAGGAAGATGATGCTTCACTATTGTAAAGGTAATGACATAGACAATTGGTTTGAAGCATATGTGTATGAGATGGTTTTTCAAATCAGTGGTTTCATAGGATCAAGTTTTAGGGAAAAAATCTCCATTATTACATGTTATCAACATAATGAAGCCCTCTAACTTGGGTTAACAAGCTTCATTTTCTCTCTTTTTTATGAATTTTTATGTATTGAAGCTTGTTTGAGTTTTTGATAATTTTCTAACTTAATCATAATAATTGGTTCCCTTCCATGATTTCAGTTGTCTAGCTCATGTACCTACACTAGTTTTCCAGTAGACCAATTCAACAAGAGTGGGTAGTGACGAGTTCAGATCCTAATTATTTTATTTCGATGTTAGTGTCTCCATATTTCACCTCGGTTTGTTGCATGAAAACATTGCTAAAGTTTCAAGCACCATTTCTCCTTAATAAGGAGATGGAGTCACCAAATAATGCTTCAACTCTTAATGTTTCTACTGAACAATTTTATTATTTAATCATTTCTTAATCTTAAAGACCTTTTCTTTCAAATATGATGTTATCATATATTCATGTTCAAAACAAACCCTTATATATAAAATAATATTATATTATATTATATTGTTAATTTTAGCGATATACCATATTTTTTATTTTAAAACTTTATAATCTATTTTTCCACCTATTTTTTAACCCTTGAATCCTAAAAACCTACATGTTGAATAATACAATTACAATACTGTTTAGATAAATTCTATATTTGACTTTTTATTTGTTTATACAAAATTAACTACGACCTTTATTTATAGAGGAAATTTACTTGTTTTGTAGCGTTACATGAGTTATTGATGTGAAGCTTATCACTAGGTTCTCTAAATAGGGTTAATGAGTTTATCTCTCTTGATTGTTTTTTGTTTTTTTTGAATTGAAGCGTTTCTAATAGGTTGGATGGAACTTGTAGATTTTTTTATAACCATAATTATAGGGCATTTTATAGTTTGGTTATAGGGATTAGTTTTTTTTTTCTAATTTGTGTTGTGTAACTCGTGTTTTTTCTTTGTTTTTATAGTGAATCAATTCAGCAAGGACTTTGATACTTATGGGTTTGAATCCTAGTTATCTCAATGTCAATGTCTTCGTAACCCATTTCAATTGGTTGGGTGTTGTGTAACTCATGTTTTTTCTTTGTTTTTATAGTGAATCAATTTAATAAGGACTTTGATATTTATGGGTTCAACTCCTACTTATCTCAATGTTAATGTATTCATAACCCATTTCAATTGGTTGGGTGTGAATATTTTCTAAAAACTCCAAACACAACTCCATCTTGACACAAAGATGGAGTCACAAAGTGGTGCTTCAAGGCCCAATGTTTCTACCAAAAAGGTTTACTATTTGATTGCTTCTTAATCTTAAAGACCTTCTCCTTTTAAAGATGAGATTTCCATGTTTGTGTTCAAAGCAAACCATACAATGTAATACTACTCATCCATAGTCCAAAAGTTATATCCAACTATATTTCCTCACTCCAACACAAGGTTTTCTTAGAAACCTTGGCTCAAATCTACATAAATGTAGAGTTAAGTTGTGATGGAAAAATACTTTCATCTATTTCTAGGTTCAAGGTAATAAAATTGCCTTATGTTACTAGTGTCAATGAAGGTATTCTAACATTCCAATGGAATACTAAACATTCTTTTCTGAATTAGATCATTTGAAAAGCAATTTCAATGGTTTCATAAATAAGCTAGCATTTTCCATAAATCAATGCCCTTGGAAACAACACATTTTTTTCCTACTCTTGACATAAAGTGGTGCTTCAAGGCCTAATGTTTCTACCAAGAAGGTTTACTATTTGATTGCTTCTTGACCTTGGAGACGTTTTCCTTCAAAGATGAGGTTGTCATGTGTTTGTGTTCAAAGCAAACCCTACAATGGAATACTACTCATTCATAGTCCAGAGGTTGTGTGAAAGTATATTGCCACATTCCAACATGAGTTTGTCCAATAAACTTTGGCTCAAATCTATATCAATGTTGAGTTGGGCCATGATGGAAAAAAAATTATCATTTGTTTCTAAGTTCAAGGTGATAAAATTTCCCAAAGTGTTATTAGTTTCATTGAAGATATTCTCA
This sequence comes from Picea mariana, assembly GCA_032191745.1. Lineage (NCBI taxonomy): Eukaryota > Viridiplantae > Streptophyta > Pinopsida > Pinales > Pinaceae > Picea > Picea mariana. The sequence goes on along the minus strand of JASDQU010684195.1, from coordinate 6,691 downwards.
TTCTAAAGAAAATGAGAAAAAAGTGTGAAGGAAAAAACAATTTTCCCTCAAGTGGAGCATCCTTGGAGCATCTAAAAAGGGGCCCACGGATCAATAATCCACTTGTAGAGACTTTTCAATGATGACTATAAACCATTACACCGATATATCATTTAATATATCAAATTAAAGTCCTCTTCTTCCTTAACCCATGTCAAATCAAGCTTTAGGGTTGGTGTTTCCTTATTCACGTCAAAGGGAGAAATAGGTGTCTTCTTAAAGTTATTTTCTTCCTTATCCGATGTCAAATAAAGATTCAATGTTGGCATTTCCTTCTCCACATAAAAGGGAGGAAATAGGTGTCCTCTTAGAAAGCTGGGGTGAACTCACCAAGGACCACCTAGTAGAAAACTTAACACTACCATAAGGTTTCTCCAAAAGAAGAAGAGTGTCTTTAAAAGAAAATGATTTACCTATCCCTCCAAGTGGAGAAATTTTGAGATCCTTAAAAGAGGAGGTATTCTTTGAGACCCCTGCCTTGAATGGATTTAGGCATCTCCGTCACATGATAACCTCAGTGGTCATTAATTGGCATGGATGGACATGATGGATGGCTGATGGCTAGAAGAGTCGGCTTTGGGAACCCTTTCATGATGGCAAGGTGCACGACATACATGTGAACATTGTTGTTTATACTGGGTGCACTACAGACCTTCAAATCTCACATTAGTTGGACTCACCAAGCGAAACTTGGAAAGGGAAGGAAAATAAGGTTATCACAAATGACCTCACCCACAAGCTTAGGGTTGGCACTGTAGGAAAAACTTGGCATTGACTGAGTGAATAGAAAAAGAAGATAGGGCTTGCAGGAGGTAGGCTTGTTTTTTCTTTAGGGATTGGATTGTCAGTTCTTGTAGGTAGTTATGCCTTGTGTAACTATGGTGTGTAAAAAATTTGCAGGCAGTTGATTTGGATCCTCTTTTGTACATTGTAACATTCTTCATCTACATAAAGTTAAGGAGCCACCTTGGGTGTGGCCCATACATTGAGTATTATGCTTAATTTACTTGGTTGAACGTTGTTTCCTATGATGCATTGTGTTTGTTGAGTATTGAAATATAACGAAGTGAAAAGTATTCTCGGGATGTTTTCAAGGCTATGGTTGGACACATGCCTTATGTTTAATAAACTTGGTTGTGTACAACTAAGTTTCATTTGGAATACTAGCTTAAGGAAAAGTTATAGGCAAACCTTAAGTGAAGAGGTGTATTCTGGTTGTAGTAGGCATGGGTTGGCCAATCCCTTATGGTTGAGGCAAGGAAGTGTCGCATGAATTCAGATGTTGAAACAAAGTTGGGAGAAAATCAAGCTTGCAAAGAAAAATTTGGGCATATTGTGGGTCCATGACAGGTTGTATCAAACCACACTCTTCACCACTTTCTAAAGGAAATGTGGTATCAAATAATTTCAAATGCTCTTCGTCACATTCGAGAAAAATTGAGGCAGAGCAGCAGGCTTTGGGATGAATTTTCAGGAAGTGAGGAGAGTTGACTTAAGACTAGAAAACACCAACTTAGTGCCTTAGCAAAGTAGGAAAACAAGGTGGTTTATCTACAAAGAAATTGGTGAATTATTTTATTGTTGTTTTAGGGAAACGTTGCAAGTTGAGATGATATGAAATTGGGTGAAATGACATTAGTTGGATTAGATGCAAAGAAAACCTCACATCATGAAAACACAATAGTGGATAGGCTCCTAAGACTCCAAGAGTGAAGGCTAGGGTTGAAAACCTTAGAGAGGAATGTAGAGAAGATGACAACATGTCTTTACAAGCATGGAGAAGAGACAAAATCCTTAGAGGAGGAGATGATTCACATGTGTCGTATTTTTAACAATGTCATAGATGAGTGTTAGAAGACTGCAGACTTGATGGTTGCGACGTTATGCACTAATGTTGATGGATATTTGAAAGTGGTAGAAGAATTTTTGAAGTATGTTATTGGGCAACTCAAAGACTAGGAAGACACCATTAACTTGTTGAAACAAGCTACCACCAGTTGGAATAGTTCATCGGCTCCTATGAGGATAAATATCAAGGAAATACAAACATATAATGTCAGTCGTAATGCTAATTTACTTGGTAAACTTTGTTGGGATGTTGAGAAATGCTTGGAATATATTAATGGAAGTTTAGTTGAGGCCAAGGTGAATGTTATGGAAATGTTCTTAACGAGTACCACAAAGCTCTGGTGGAGAAATTGAGCACAAGACTTAGCTGCCATGCACAATTATATAAAGAAGATTAACAACTGGGTAGAGAGGAAAGTATCCTTAAAGGCTTAGTTAGGTCCAAGGAATCAGTCTTGGATTGTAGAGAATCAATTATTGTCTCTTAATCATATAGGAAGGATTCAAGCTTACATCAAGGACTTTTCAGGCATCATGTTGGAGATTAAGGACGTGTCTGAAAAACACTGGTTGTTCCACTTTATAAATGGATTGCAACCTTAGGCATAGAGTGACTTGCAACACCAGAACATGCAGACTCTAGTGGCGGCCATCATCGCAATAGACAAGTTATTGGAATACAAGGCAAAGGAAAAAGGAGGTCCAAGGACAAGTGAGGATGTTGAAGAGAGAAGCAATTTGGAAGAATAAGAGAAAGGAAAAGGGAAGGCAATGTCATTTAGGAAGTTTGGCAAGGATAAATCCAAGCAACTAGATGAACCTAAGCATAAGAATTGTTTGATTTCTTGTTTTATTTCTGCAAAATATCATTATGCAAAGAATTTTCTAACGAAGCAAAAATTGTCCATCGTGGAACAAGTGGACAAACCCTCCATTGGTTTTTTGCAAGTCTTGGATGTTGTACTAGAAGACAAGTCTTCAATAAGCCAAGAGAAAGGCTTCACAATGCTTTGCTATGTTTTGGCAATGTTGAATGGAATATCATTCAATTCCATGGTTGACAATGGGGTGACCAAAAATTTCATGAAGGAAGATGTTGCAAGAAAGCTTGAGTTGTAGCTTGAGCCAACAAAAACTTCTTTCAAAGAGGTGAACTCAAAAGTGGAAAAGGTGGTTGTCACAGCCAATGGAATCACCTTAAAGCTTGGAGATTGGAGTGGAATTGTAAGTTTCACCTTTGCACCTATGGATGACTTTGAGGTTGTTATGGGGAAAGAATCCATGAGTAAGGTGAAGGAAACACCTATGCCTCAATTAGATTGTTTAGTCATATTTTCAGGCCAAGATCCTTGTCTCATCCCTACAATAAGAAAGCAACATGAAGTTGTCAACAAGATGAATTCCTTGAGCATGGTTTACACAACCAATCGAGGATCTAAGAAACCTTGCACTGGAGGACTTGGAGGCATTGGAATTTATAGATGATCTATAGGTGGGACTTCAGGAATAAATCGTGTGCAACCTTAAGTGGACAATGGTTCAATGAAGGAATTGGAGTACAAACTCATTAATATTGCAGCCATAGTGGAATCCACAATGACAGCAGTGGCCAGAGTGGTGGATTCTTTCTTATATAAGAAAGGTGTTCCAATTATAAGTGGATAAATTGAGATAACAAGAGATTCGACCAAGGAAGCTAGTGAAGCATTTGACTTGCAGGTGCTAGACTTGAAAACAAACCAATATGAAAAGGTTGAGGAGAAGCAACCTTGGTATGTAAGGACCAAGGAAGAGGTTGAACCCTCCTTGGGAACACTTGGAAAAGATGGTTGGAAATATGACCCATAAATTGAAACATTGTTAGAAGAGGGGCAATGGAAAAATTGGTTGGAATGTGCCTCTCTTGTTGTATTTGATACGAAGATACAATAATCTTCCATATACTTCATGTGACTTAGTGGAATTTGGACAAGATGTTGGTATAGATGTTGGCATTCATTTACCATTGTCTTCTCATTAACCCATAGAAAGGAGGCTTACTACCCAAGGATTTTCCAAGGGATCCTATTGCACCTATAAAAAGGTACCTTGGAAAATTCTATTTAGAAATGAATTAACAATTTTAAAAAAGGACGAAGATATTTTTCTTTGTCCAAAAGAGTTGTACATAATGATTGAAATGTAGAAGGAAAAAAAAATGTGGGCATGGGAAGTACATTCTCATGGATTGGACAAAATGGTTGGATTAGCTACCAAACTAGTTCAAGACTCGGGAGAATTTAGTGTATAGAAGAATGGCTAATTTGGTCAAAGTATTGATGCAGTAGTAGGATTGGGTTGTGCAACACTTGGAGATTTTGATGACCTTCTTGGAGGAGCTTGAGTTGCAACCACACTAGAAGGAAACAACAACAACAAAGACATCCAAGAGGCATTGTTGACAAACTTTGGGCAAAGGCACTTTGTTCAAAGGAAGAATTGGATAGTGGATAGCTGCATCACAATTTCGTCAATGATAGTGTGAAGTAGTTGAAGAATTCAATTGTGGATGAATGCATAGATTTGGGCAACATACTTGGGGTACAACAGGTTCTTGAGGATGTTTTCGGGGATGACCATGACTTTTAGTATGGAAGGATGTAAGATCCTAGCCTTGAATGGCTTCGGGAACTTCCACCACATGATCACCTCGATGATCATTGATTGGCACAAACAGACACAACAAAAGGTTGATGTTTAGAAGAGTGATTTTTGGGCAAGTGGTTGAGTTGGGAAAATGGGCACTTGGGTCCACCTTAGAGTTAAAGGGGCATGCAAGTGCAATGCAAGTCTTATATAAAAAGATGATTCCCCAAAGGTGATAAGGAATCATACAATCATTGATCATTCGCACAAGAGTGCAAAGTGTTCTGTGGTTGATATAATTGGATCCTCGTCAAAAATATCTTTATAAACTTTATAATCATTTAATTTATTTTTTTGGCAAAGTTGAGGAAATGTCCAAAAAATCACTTGGAAGTTGAAATGAACCATTGCGATGGTTGGCCTTATAAGGAAAACCATTAAAAATGAAGGTTGAGAAGAAGAAGGGCATTGAGTGGAAGAGAAGATAGTGGAGACTAAGAGGAAATGAAGAAGGGTGGTTATAGAGGGGAGAGCTCTAAGAGGCAGTCAACTCAAAGATCATAGGACAAGGGAGACATCATGTTTGGCCACACATGATCAAAGATTGTTGTTGATACCAATCCACTTGTAAATTTGTTTTCTCTAGTAAGTAACAATGCATAATATTTTCTATGCATAGTTCACCCTTTTTTTAATCAATTTCTCTTAATGGAAATCCCCTAGAACCTAGTTTTCCCATTTAGATTTCCATTGTAAAACAATCTATGTTGTCTCATGGTGTTAATGATTGTGTATACTTAATGTAGTTTTGGTTTTAATATGTTCTTGCATTTATGTAAACCACGAGAACTATAACAGAGCTACATTGTAATCCTAGCTTTATTCACCAGTTTAAATGATTGATTGAGTGTTGGAATTGGTTGAGTGTATTGTTGGTTCATTATTTAACCACATTCTACATCCAATATTGCAATTTCTTCTTGTTGGGTGTTCATTGTTTTTTGGTGGGTTTGTATGAGTACACAACATTTCAATTAGTTCCAATACCATACACTATAACATTGTTATATCCATCTATTGTTCACTTATTTGATCACTAGAGTATAGCTACAACATTGCCACGTATCTTCCATTCAATCTGTGGAGAGAAATTGCAACTCGAGAACAAATTTGGAAAGCCTTTGTTGAACAAAGGTATGTCTACTGAAGCAAGCAGCTAAGTAGTGAACCAAATATTAAATAGAGCCATTATTTTTTATGCTTGTTGTGGATTAGCAGGAGAGAACATTATTTATTTCCACAGAGATTTGTGTTGACAAAAAATACATGCCATAGGCCCACCGTTTACAAATAATATAGTATTAGAGCAAGTTCGTCGGAGTAGGTTCGTCAAAAACCTTGAAGCAAATTCCATGAGAAAATACTTAAAGAAGGAGAAGATAGAAGAGTTGAGATACTTCAATAGGTAGATACACAGGGAAAGTTGGTATTGGAGGTAGAAAACGAATGAGTTAGAAAAGAACTTTCCAACACCACGAGTTCTTCACCTCTATGAGGGAAGAATTAGACAGGAGTAAATTATAGCTCTTGCAATTGGAGGA
>JASDQU010684194.1:39997-60092 GCA_032191745.1 Picea mariana | reverse complement strand
TATCACTTCACTTTATTATTTAAATAATTTCTTCTTTGCAACCACTTTCACTACTTTGACCTTTTGGGGCTTCTAGGTGACTCATGAGGGTTCTCTAACTTCACATGGCCATAACTCTCTAACCGTGAGGAGTTATGTGACGTTCTACATACCACTAGAAATGGAATGGCATGTGATATCCATCTAGAATAGTCTTACCTTCATTAAAACTCACACCATTATACATCAAACAAACTTGGGTCCATTACCCAAACCTTTGTGCTACCGAACTTTCTTCAAGGGTTGAAATCAATGAGAACCAACCCAAATAATAAACAATCCCCCCCCTTTGTAATTGATGGAAACACTCTGATGCAATACTAAATTCATATCACTAATGCTCCCCCTATGACCATCACTTCCCCTGGAACCATGCCTCTGTGCTCTTTCTACAAGTATTTACCTTTGCATCTGATAAATCTCTCCCCCTTTTTCATCAATGGAAAAGGTATCTTTCCATCCGGCGCTGCTCCCCCTAATTGGAATTTTCTTGAAACTGATCTCCCAATATTGAATATCCTCTTTATGGTGATTCCTCTTGTAAATCTCTGAAATATAAGATAAGCATTCAAAATCAATCATTTTGGAGAAGAAGTTACTCTGAGTCTCTAGTGAAGATTCTCAAAGGATTCTCTTGGAAGAGGTTTTGTAAAGATGTCTGCCACTTGTTCTTTTGTGCCCACATATTCAACTCTGATGTTATTCTCTGCAACCTATTCCCATAGAAAGTGATACTTGATTGGAATGTGATTTTTCTTGGAGTGCATCACTGAGTTCTTTGATATATTGAGGGCGCTTGTATTATCACAATAGATTGGAATGGGCTCATCATACTCAACCTGTATATCTATTAAAGTTTGTTTCATCCATAGAACCTGTGTACAACATCCTGTTGCTACAATATATTCTACTTTGGTTGTAGATAAAGATATCAATGATTGTTTCTTTCTTAGCCAAGATACTAAACACTCACCAAAGTAGAACACTTCTCCACTGGTGCTTCGTCGGTCATCAATGCAACCTGCCCAATCTTCATTTATGTAGGAAATAAGTGATAGATCATTTCCCTTTGGATACCATAATCCAAAATCTTTTGTTCCTTTGAGATATCTGAAAATCCTTTTCACTGCTAAGACATGTGATTCCTTTGGTGTTGCTTGAAATCGTGCCACCTATCCAACTATCTGCATTGCATATGGTATGGATGTTGTCACATATAGTAAGCTACCAATCATTGACCTATATTTCCTATGGTCTGCAGACTTTGAATCATCATCTTTTCTCAACTTGCAAATGGTTTTCATAGGAGTGGTAACTGGTTTGCAATCTTCCATTCCAAACTTCTTTAACATTTCTATGATCTACTTAGTTTGAGATATAAAAATTCCTTGGTTGCTTTGAAATATTTGAAGACCCAGAAACAAGGATAGTTCTCCAAGTAATGACATTTCAAATTCATTATGCATATCCTTTGCAAATTCTGGCTTAACCTATCATCAATACTTCCAAAAATAATATCATCAACATAAAATTCAATTAATAAAATACTATCTTGAGTTACCTTCATGTATAGGTTGTTGTGTGCTCTTCCTTTTCTGAACCATGCATGTTGTAAATATTTATCCAGTCTAGAGTACCATATTCTAGGAGCCTTTTTTAGACCATACAATACCTTATTCAATTTACACACATAATATGCATTCTCTAACAACTGAAATCCTTCTGGTTGTTCAATGCAGACTTCTTCTTCAATTTCCCCATTTAGAAAAGATGATTTCACATCCATTTGATACACTTTAATATTCTTGGAGCATGCATAAGCTAAAATAAATCAGATTGCTTTCATTCTGGAAACCGGGGAAAATATCTCTTCAAAGTCGATTCCTTCAACCTGTGTATATCATTTTCATACCAATCTAGCTTTGTTCCTTGTAACCTGTCCATCTGCATTCAATTTATTTATGAAAACCCACTTTGAGACAATCACATTCTTATTCTTTGGTATTGGAACCAATTCTCAAGTGTCATTCTTCTCTATTTTATCCAATTCTTCATCCATGGCCTTATTCCAGAATTCATCTTTGCTAGCCTCTTCAAAACTTTTTGGTTCAATCGTAGATAATAGTGCTAGGTGCATTTGTTCTGGTGAACAAATTCTTCTTCTAGTCTCAACTCCTGCATCTTTGTTTCCAATAATATGATCTTAAGGATGATTCTTCTGTACTTGTTTGTTAGGTGTCTTTGGAGGCACTTGTTGAAATTGTTCTTCTAATTCTATCTGATCCTATTCATCTTCCCCTTCTACTTCTTCATCTTCTGATTCTTCTTCATAAAGTTGTTACATTGATTCATTTTCTTCTTCCTTTAATTCTTGTCCACCTGTTTCATCAATTGTTACATTGATGCTTTCCACAACTTTTTTCAACCTCAAATTGTAACACTTGTATGATTTCCTTGTACTTGAGTAACCAACATGTACTCCTTTGTCCACACGAGAGACAAAATTTCTCATTCTATCATCTTCTCTTTTGATGTAGCAATTGCTTCCAAATACTCTGAAGTGCTTCACATTTTTTGGTCTTCCTTTCCATAGCTCGTAGGGAGTTTTGTAAGTGTTGTTTCTAAGAATTACTCTGTTTTGAATGTGAAATGTTGTATGCATTGCATGTTTCCAAAAAATATCTGTCAATTTGGAATCCATTAGCATTGTTCGAGCCATTTCCTATATCGCCATGTTCTTTCTTTCAACAACTCCATTCTGTTGAGGTGTCCTAGCAACGAAGAATTTCTTTTTTATTCCATGCCTACTGCAGTAGTCCATAAATTAATTTGAAGTGAACTCTCCTCAATTATCATATCTTAAACATTTGATTTTTGAATCCATTTCATTATCAACCATTTCCTTGTAGACCTTGAAGTTTTTGAAAGATTCTGACTTATTCATGAGAAATCAAACTGCAACGATTCTTGTATAATCATCAACTAATAACATAAAGTATTTCTCACATTTTAAACCATTTGTTGTAGTTGGTCCAACTAGATCAGTATGCACAATTTCCAGTGGTCTTGTCGTTGAATATTCCTTTGATTTGAACTTGGTCTTTGTTTGCTTTCCTTGTTGACAATGCTTGCATAAAGTATTAGTTGGTTTCGTGATCTGGGGCATTTCTCTAACTGCTTCATTTTTTTGACTTTGACAAGGTTATCAAAGTGTATGTGACCCAATCTTTTGTGCCATAGCTAACCTTCATCTTCCTTTTATAGACAACACTTTTCATTTCCAATTTCACTTAATACATACATGTTGCTTGAAATTCTTGTAGTTGTTGCAATCAATTTTCCTAAACCTTCTTTTCTTATCTCGCACTTTTGTGAATCGAAAGTAATTTTATGACCTTGGTCACACATTTGACTCACACTTAGAATATCATGTTTCATATCTTCTACTAGTAGAACATTTTCTTCCTTGGTATTCTTGTTTCCAATTTTGACTCTGCCTTTTCCAATGATTTTAGTTGAACCATCATTTCTGAAGGATATTGATCCATCTCTTTCCTTTCTTAATGTAAGAAACCTGTCTTTATCATCTTCCATGTGTTTTGAACAACTATTGTCAACATACCAACCATGTTTATTCTACTTATCTTGTAGAGTGAGTGTGCATTCTTCATTGCTATATTGATTCTGCTTTCTTATCCATGTTCTCTTCTAACGTTCATGTCTGTGATTGTTGTTGTTCTCTAGGAGGGACTGTCATTCTACAATCTTTGGCCATGTGTCCAAATTTGTTGCACTTGTAGCATTCCACTTCAGTGCTCAATGATTCAAACCTATTGTAGCTTCTTCTTTGTGTTTCACTAGGCCTTCTTGGATAGCCATTTTGTGTATGAATTTCAGAGTTGTTTATGTTCTTGCCATTAACTCTGCAATTTATAGCTTTATGTCCAAAATTATTGCATGCATAACATAAACCAAAAAATATAATTTGATACCTGGGAGTTGAAGATATTCTGAAAGGAGTTACTCTTATGAATCCTTCTTCTTCCTGAGGACTATTTGTTTTTGTCTGTCGTTGATTCTGAAATCTGAATCTTCTCGGTGGAGGAGTGTCTCTGTAATCTTCCTTGTAGATCTTCCTATCCCCTTTGATTGTTTATGCATAGATTTTTGGGTATGTTTCTTGCTCTGTTTCTTTGGATATTGATCCTTTTTCTATCTGATTGTATCCAAGTCTGTACTTGTCATGATAAGAATTTTGACTGCTGATAATGTCATCTAGAACTTTTGAGTCGTTCTGCATATTTTTCTTTTGAAGATCCTTTCTCAATGTGACAATCTCTCCTTCCAAATTTCCAATGATCATGTCTCTTTCTTCTAACTATTCTTTGAGTGATTATTCAATTCTTTTATCTTCTTCTATTTGAACCTTCAATTTCATGTTCATTTGTTCTAGTTCCTGAGTGTCTTCTTTCTTGTCTAGTTCTGCTTGTAGCTTCTTATTTTTCTTATTTTTTATTCTTATAACTTCTATGGAACTCAACAATTATTCTCGGTAGTCAACTTCTGCCTCTTCATATTCTTCTTCAGTGTCTTCTTTATCAAAGTCTTCTATTGCCATGAATATAACTCTTTCTGTCTCACTATTATTGACTTCATCTTCATCTGATGATGAGATGTCTTCTTTGGTGCATAAGCTTTTCTTGGAAGATTTATTTTTGGTTCTTTTTCCTTTATATGTTTGTTTGTTATTTGAGTAATATTCATCATTCCTCTTATTTTTCTTATGAGGACATTTGTTGGAAAAATGACCAATACCATCACAATTAAAACAAATAAATGGAATCTTACCTTTATATCTGTCGTTGGTTCCCTTGCTCAATCTTTTGACAAAGTTGGCCACTTCTTCATCATCATCTTCTCAGAAGTCACTACCGCTGATATGTTCCTTTTTCTTTTCCTTTTTCTTAGACCTTTTGGATTCTTTGAGAGATGTTTCTTTTATATCCGGATTTTCCTGTTCAGTTCTCATTTCGTATGTTGTGAATATTCCATGTAGTTCGTCCATGCTTATTGAGTCTAGATCTTCTCTTTCTTCTAGTGTTGATATCTGAGGATCAAATCTAATAGGAATAGATCTTAGTACCTTTTGAACAATTACAAATTCTTCAATTTATTCTCTCAATCCTATGATTGCATTCACTGTTTCATCGACTCGTAAGAAGTAAGATGCAATATTCTCACCTTCCTTCATCTTTAGTTGTTCGAATTGACCTTTGTAAGTTTGAAGCTTTGCTTCTTTGACTTTTTAATCTCCTTCATAAATAATTTAAAGTTTTTCCCAAATCTCTTTAGTAGATTTACAATGTACCGCTTTGGTATATATCGATTCACCAAGACCATTGAGAAGTTCATTTGTGGATTTGGAATTATTTTGACTGAGTTTCATTTCTTTTTCACTTGTTGGCAGAACTGCTAGTTCTTTGTATCCATCTACTGCTAATTTCCAAATTTCAAATCCCTGTGCCTGTATATATGTTTTCATCCTTCTACTCCATAATGCATACTTTTGTCCATCAAAGTATGGTATTCCATTTTTATACATGTTGTTTCTCTCGATGATCTACCTTTCAGTGGTTAAACAGATTTCTGCAGGAACCTGCTTTGATTCCAATTGTTGGATTACTGAGAGGGGGGGTGAAGTAGTAATAGAGTAATTTAATCCCTTTTAACCATAAAATGCGAGTTTTATATCAATGTAGAATTATCATCCAATAGTTGCAGAGTAAATAAACAATGAACAAATGAGAAATCATACACATACATAGTACACCAATGTTTTTATGTGGAAACCCAAAGAGGGAGAAAACCACATAATGCTTTTTATTATATATCTTTAAGAATTACATTCATTAGAAGCACCAGCTTCCTTTTTTTTCCAGCTGCAACTGGAAGGAGGCTCCAACCCTCTAGTTTCCCAGGCTACAACCTGAGGGAAGCTCCAACTCCCCAATTATCTGGCTACAACTAGAAGGAGGATACAACCCCCTATGTTCTCCGGCTACAACCGAAAGGTGGCTAAAACCACTTGTCCTTGCCCCGTCCAACCGCCCTGAAATACAAGTAGAATGACRGAACCATTGTCACACTATCACTGTGATATATACTGCTATAAACCTGTACCAATCAACCTGCACCAAACAATTTGTAATCAACCTGTACCATAAACAAGTGAGTCAACCATGTACCAACCTRCACCACAACCTGTACCATCAAYGAGTGCATCAACCATGCACCAAATATGTACCATTCATGCATCAAATACACATAAACTATGACTCATCAAGATGTACCAACATCATCAACTATACACCTCATGTATGTGCCAACACATCAACTACTTGTCTCAACCATGTACCCAACATGTACCTCAACCAAAAGCCCTCATCAATTTCATCATCCAAATCTGTTTTGTAACTCTGTAATAGACCTAGTGTATATGATCACATACCTGCAAAGCTTCCTTAACTTTAACAACAAGAGGCTATCATTTTCATAAAACTTTACTTTAGACTCACATGACTAATTTTGGATTAGTCAACAACCCTAACTTGCAATAATCATAACTATGTACCTATAATGAATAAAGATATGAAAATAATACACAATGTTCTTCAGTGTCTTTTATGCAATTCCTCCAGGTTTCACTACTTGGAACCTCTCATAAAATGAGTTATAGCAAAAATGACATACCTTGTTGAATTCTGTCTTATTCTAGAGGGAAAACTTGTAGAGCATGCCCCACATAGTTTTTTTTTGTATGAATTTGAAAATGGTACACAAAATATTGTAGACTATACTCTAACCAATACATTTGGTCTTACTGAATTTGGATCTATTATGAAGAAGTTGTGACCTTTTTACCCAAAACACATGTTTTAGACTAGTTTTAGGACTAGCCACAAACCCTATTTTCCACGAAGTGTAACTCTAAAAATAAAACGACCCACAAGATAAAAAAAATTATCACAACTACTTGGATATGTTTCCTCAGTCTCCAAATTTCATGGTCTAAATCATTCTAGAAAAAATAGTTATTGCGAAAATGGTGAGATGACCTGTAAATAACATACCTTAGAAATCATCATCAAAAGAATTTATCATCCCTTGAATTTCAGCCTTCTTTACTTCACCTTCCATATGAAATTCTCCTTAGATATCCTTTGGTTACCTCAGTCGCTTGTAGATATTCAATATGTTCAAGTGTAATTAAAATGAGAGACCCTTGCCTCTTATTTATATTTTTATGTAGCTTACTCAAGGGGTTACCTTCTAACCATCTTAAACCACTTTCCTTATTTTAGGGCTAACACACTTCTAACCATTTGTCCACTTAGTAATTTATCCATTAACTTTTTTATTTAAATAATTTCTTTTGTATCCTCTTTGACTTATAGTACACTCATCACTTCACTGTATTATTTAAATAATTTCTTCTTTGCAACCACTTTGACTACTTTGACCTTTTGGGGCTTCTAGATGACTCATGAGGGTTCTCCAACTTCACATGGTCATAACTCTATAACTATGAGGAGTTATGTGACGTTCCACATACCACCAGAAATGGAATGAATTGTACTATCCATCTAGAATAGTCTTAAATTCAAATATATTAAAAATCATACCATTATACATCAAACAAACTTGGGTCCATTACCCAAACCTTTGTGCTACCAGAATTCTCTATCGGACTTTCTTCAAGGGTTGACATTAGTGACAAACAACCCAAATAATCAGCAGGAAAGATCTATCAGTATTAGAAATTGAATATCCACTACTCCAACATCATTTCTAATAAATGGCTCAAGATCATCTCCCTCTCCAATCCATAAACAAAAGCAAGTAGTTTTAGGTAAGCCCTTGATAGGGAAACTAACTCATGTTCAACCCATGGGTTTCTTCCAAATATCTTTTCCCATTTTCATATGGATTTTGACACATGTTTTTATTTGGAACTCTTAACTTAGATCCATAGTCATTAAATACTAGCAAATCCACAAATAATCTCTGAAAAATATTTCCAGTCAATATGGTCCATGGTGTAGGAATATCACAAAAACTAAGGAACAATGACAACAAATTTACTACTCTTAGAAACCTTATCTTTCTCTATGAGTTGATTACTAAATCTTGATATAAAAATACTAGTGATTTGAGGATAATAAGTTTAACCATCCTCATGACATTGAAACTCTTTGAGATTTTAGTTTTCTCATGGCCATTTGAGTGTCAGTAGGCATGAGTTTGAAATTTTGCCACATGTCCAAACTCCCAACTCCATGTTCCCAACCATGAAATATGTTCCACCTCAGTAGGAAAAAAATATTTGTGGCTATTAGATATATCTGAAAAACTATCATAATCTACGTTGCTGTCATCCTTAACAAAATTAAAGAGARGAAAATTTTGGAGAGAAGTTGGAATGCCTTTCTCCTAGTATTGAGMAAGAAAACACATAAGTTGCACATATAAATCCTCTAATATATTTACAACCCAACTAGAGCTACAAAGAAGGAATTGGGAAAACCACTAGTAAGACACATATCTCACCTTRAAGAATTGTGAGATGCATGAAAACTAAACTTCCTTCATGAAAGAATGTATTGTGAATACCCTACTTGACCATACAAAACTATGGTTCTCTAAGCCACTTTCCCATGCATTGTCTAGTATGTCTCTAAAGGAAGGAAGTATTTTGTGAGCTTGTTTAGGTATACAAAAAGCATTGTGAGTATCATATAAGATTACTTCTTCTTCCTTCAACTAGGTCTGAATGGCATACCTAACTCATATTATCTTTGAATAAGAAGGAATATCAATTGGAAATTACTTGAAGATATGTGCTCTAGACATGGGAGGAGTTGATTCAATTCTTCACAAAAGGGAAATAAAGGCAAAACAAATTGATGATGAAATGCAGTTGAGTATTGCCTGGTTCCACTCGCTATAAAAAATGATGATCTCCTTAGAAGTAAAAGGTATGAAATATGCTCGAATGACAAATAGATATCCAATGACCATGTTTTGGGGCATTTCAATCTTATTGCATCTGATCCACAATCAATTAGTTTAGCTCCATCCAAGGTCAAAATATTGTAAATAATTTAATTTTATTAAAATTTACATTCTTTGACATATGACCTCACTATCTATGTCATATTGGACACTATTATCATATGGTAAAAGTGATATTTTTAGGGTATACTTTCTGTTATGTCAACTTTTAATTAGTTGGTACTTAAAATTTTGGGTACCCTCAAAATTTTTGTAATGCATATTTGTTCCCATGTATTAGAGAGTCTTTTGTTGTCATGGTCCCATCCTTTGAATCAAAGTATTCCCCTGGTCCAAAAAGACCTCTTGTATATCTTCCTTTCCTTAGGTGCATTGTTTGTGGTAGATCAGGTGTTTATTACTTCAATAAATATTATGTTCAAGTTTCTAGTTCTAGTCTTGTTCCTTGGTGTATTTGATCTAGCAGCACAACATTATTCTTTAGTCAATGCTCATGTGGTATCTTATCATAAGTCAACAACGCCTATTTTGAACACCCTTTGATGAATTTGGAGGAAAAATATTGGTGAAAAGGAAGAAGAACATTATGCTAGAAAAAAATGTGCCATCGTAGTTTTGAATATGCTTGCCATTACTGATTTGTTTTAAAAATGTCTTTTGATGACATTCATGTAAGCATGCATGATGGTTTGATAGTTCCTGGAGAAATGGCATCTAACTATTTGGCTATAAATGAATTTGTTCTTAAATGTGTCCAACAATTTTCATATTCAAATGAATTCATTAACTCTATCTATCATGGGAAATTAATTCTTAGTGTTGTGGGTGTATTGACAAAGATAGCATGCACTATATATCCTGTTATAATATATGTCATTATTGTTGTCAGGGGATTGTGAAAAGATCCAAATCCTATTTGATCTTGCTTTTTTTTTTTACAATTTGATCATTGCTCCCTGATTTTATAAACCTTTTCTCAAGGAACTAAGAAAAATGGTCACCAGCTCAGACAAACATATAATTTTTATGTGCATGAACTTTGCGGGGAGTTATGCTATATCGGTACCATTCCATGCTCTACAAGCCCTAGGCTATAGTGCAGATGATGTTTACCTAGGAAATGACATTTAATATAGATACCCAATTGCTATCCACGAGTTAAGAATGTGATCAAACAACATTAGAATAAAGGGAACTTATTGGATTTGTATGCTACATGAAGAGGTTAAGATCAAACGTTATAGTGGTTAATTATGAAACCTTAGAGTTAGCAGATGAACAACACCAACATTCACTACTTAGTCACATTTCTTGTTGCAATAATTATAAAACTTGTGGAGAATGGGGATCTTCTTGATGATGCTATAGTTATTCCATGAGTTGTTTGTCAAATATTTGATAGGTTATAGGCCCACATTCAATAATTCAATGTAAAAGTGACATTTCTAGAGATTTACAATGAAAAAATGATATATCTATTGACTCCAGATCATTGTTCCAAAACTCTTGATGATAAACCAAGGAATCTCATTGTTCTTATAGAAGATGGAAAGGGTGTAGTGATTGCAAGATCTCTAGAATAAGAAATTGTGAATATGGTTCAAATGGAGTACATAGTATTTTAGAAAGGGAATATACAGAGTGGCACCGTGTTGAAACTCCACTAAATAAACATAACAGTCACTCGCACCCCATTATCAATTAAAATTCAATAAAAGAAGAAACTCTATAGTAGGCAAAGAGATTATTAAATGTGGAAAGTTTAATCGTGTTTCCCTGTCTGGTTTAGAAAACATATTTGAATCAAGTTCCAAAGAGTCTAATAGAGAAACATGTTTCTACAATAGTAAAAAAGGCATTGGTTATTATATGTCTTGTATATGGCCAGTAAAGAGTTATTATAGTGGATTCACCGCAAAAGGAACATTCAAATAGAAGTATAATTCTTGAAGTGAATAAGTGTGAGTCTCCATGTAAAGGTCTTATGCAAGCTGTATATTTTTGGTTCCTTGGGTACTCCAATGCCCATTTCATTTATTTTTGTAACACTAGCAAGAAATTTATTGGACCTTGTTTTCTCAAAATTGAAGCTCAGTGAGGCTTACTATCTTATTGACACTGTTGGAAACATGCAAACATTAGTTGCAACTACAATAGACAACAAGACTAAATCATTGTCAATGAATCAAGAATTTCAAGCGATAAGACACTAAGAATCTGTGGCACTTGTTATTGATGTAATGGATTTCATCCTAGAGAAGGATTATAGGATTGGGGAAAGAATATAAGTCGTGGAAGGGGTGCATTATAGTTGTGAACAAGTGGGATACTATACTTGACAAAAACAATCAAACAACATTTTTTTATGAACAAGATATAAGGGAGAAGCTTCATGTCTTTTACTAGGCATTGATTGTTTACGAATCTGCAACCATTGGTTAGAGAATTGAAAAGAATATTACTGTCACTAGTGTTGTTGGAAAGGAAAGATAAAAAAGGTTAAGTATATGTAGATTTCAAGCAACCACCAACAGGTAGATATGACAAAAGAGGTTGAGTTTTTTACTATACCTAGGCCACAATTCAACCCCCTACTTTTGTCTTATTTGCAAATGATGCAAATATTTTTCCAAATACATACTAGCATTACATGGGGAAGTAGATGAGGTCAAATATTGGTTTCCCTAAAACTCCTATCCATTTGTTGTGGTGCAAACTTTGGTACAATTAGAAATAGAATTCGTCTTGGAGACTTCTTGATTCCTACCATCAATGCCAAATCCTCCAGCTATATGCATCACCCCGTCCTCGGTCTTAGACACCAATTGTGAAATTCTTGGCACAAGACTTGAACCAGAACACTCTTCTCCTACTTCCAATGTCATATTGCAATGGTATTGATTTTTTAGGTGATGATGACTGTCTCCCTTACATATTCAGGGGTAAATTCCTTTTGTTGAATTGCCTCTCATCTTTTCTCTCATTCTTTCTATTTTCTTTCATTTCTTGTACATCTTCAGGGTTACCAAAAAACTATGTCATCCCCAATTTTCTATCTCAAATCCCCTTCCTGCAATGTCTCATATTTTGTCTCATTCTTTCAATTTTCTTTCATTTCTTGTACATCTTCAGGGTTACCAAAAAATTATGTCATCCCCAATTTTCCATCTCAAATCCCCTTCCTGCAATATCTCATATTTTCTCTCATTCTTGCAATTTTCTTTCATTTCTTGTACATCTTCAAGGTTACCAAAAAACTATGTCATCCCCAATTTTCCATCTCAAAACCCCTTCTTGCAATGTCTCATATTTTCTCTCATTCTTGCAATTTTCTTGTACATCTTCAGGGTTACCAAAAAACTATGTCATCCCCAATTTTCCATCTCAAATCCCCTTCTTGCAATGTCTCATATTTTCTCTCATCCCTACAATGTTCTACAAATCGATAAAAGACTAGAGTTTACCCGTGCATATTGAGCAAAGAACACAAAACTAGGGTGTCCTATCAATGGTGATCTGTGGGCATCGAAAGTTTGTTGTTTTATCTTCTAGTTATATTACATAAGTTTAAAAGGGAAAAAATACTTTTGAACTTGATACATGGGTTTTTTTTATATTTATTTAAATGGAGGTACATCTGGAATACTTTGCCAAATGCATTAATGGATTGCATAGATATTTTCCTTCAACACGATTTCAAATGCTCTTGCAAGATATAGTAATAAGGCCTAGAAAAGATGATCTTGAAGATTTAAAAGTCCATAGTGCTAATCACTAATAGGATAAGATAAAGTGGAAAATCTTCCTACATTTACTTGGGCAGAATTAAAAAATTTCCAATAGCGTAATTATTTTTTCCTGACAACTTGTTCATGTTTCCCTAACAATCCATTGGGTTTTCAAAAATTTTGTGTTCGTCATGTTTAAATCCTTTTAGGTTTACTTTAATATTGTTTTTCCTTTATTTCAAGATAATGTTGATGTCCATAGGGAATTTAATGTTGCGGTTCTAGGAGATACGTTGTAGTGAAGACCCAATATTTGTCACAATGAATATGGTATAGGAAAGGTGACTACTTCAGAATATATTGGTGCAACATCCATGATCTAGGTTGGAATTGGCAGTAGAAGTAGAGGAAGTCAAAATTTCCAGTTTGCATATAATGTTTTTAGGGTGACATGTGCAAAGGTCTTCAAAGAAAAAAGGAAACATAATTTTTTTGAGGGTGACCCTGTGCAACTCTTGATCACACACCATTTCTATCATTTGAATTTAGAGTCTCCATTAACCAAGGAAACACATCATATAATTTCTCTTCACCCCTTCCATTTATTAGTTTCTAACTAACTTATTTCCCCCACCTACAACATATATACATGCTAAAAAATAGTTTAAAAAGCCACTTAAGAGGGCTTGGTTGGCGTGCTATAGAACATCTTTGATGAACTCGAGGAGAGTGGTCGTAGAACCAATGAGACCCAAGCAATATTGAATCACTTGGATGTATGAGCAAGGGATGTTTGAGCTTGACTAATTATGTGTTTTGGTTTTTGTATAATTTTATAAACCTACGTAGGTGTGGGCATGATGTATCAAAATATTTTCATTTTCAATTACTAAGAAAATGGATGGTTTTCCTATTTAAAAAATTGTTGAGTTTGATGTTTTCAATATGCATATTTATGTAACTAAAATCTATCACAAGAGTAGGGAAATATTTCAGAAATGGTACTTCCAAAATTTCATGAAATGGGGAAGTGGTGCATGTAACAAAAATTAGGAAAAAATTACCTATTTGACAATAAGGAAATGACATGTTGGTATTGGAATCTGCTAGGAAACATTTCTATAATCATACTGTTATACTTTACTTGGTCATGTCTACTTGGTTTGTTATTACCTATGTTGTACGGGGACCTATGCCCCCCCCAAAAACCCGTGTACCCTCCTTTCTTATGTTTTCAGGACACTTAGGAAACGTCCCCAAACTTTTGGGGACTCCACTGGGGACTCGGGGACCTACTAGTCTTCCCTAAGATGTTCTAGATAGATTTCATGGATGTTATGGGTAGATTTCATGGATGTTCTAGGTAGATTTCGGGAATTTTCCAGGCACATTTCAGGATATTCTAGGCATATAAGTTTTGACAATAATGAAAATCAATGATTGGACAATATGATTATTTTTCCCATCCATTGTTTTTTTTTTCACTAAATCTAAATCTGTTGTAGAAGTTGCAGTTCAAAACATGGGTTTTGTTTTGGGTTTTGGGTGATTTAAATATTGTATTTTCAAAAACAACATTACAAAAGACAAAGCTTCCATGTATTTTGTAAAAAGAGGCAGATGCAAGTTTATAGGAATCCATCTTACAGAATGAAAGAGTTTCACATGGATGATTTATCTTTTACATCTAAATTAACCATGTGGGTGTGAATGAACCTCTGAAATTTGGAAAAATCCCTTACAGAAGCCATGGGGGTGCCAGTAGAACTACCCTCCCTATTGCAGGAATCCACATTTTGATTTTTTAAAGATTCCATATCCATATTGATATCTATATTCCTCTTGTGTGCCTTGAAAGAAGTCACAATTGGGTCAGAATGCCTAGTCTTAGAATCCTCTTCTTATTGTTAGAACATGCATCTTCTCATACAAGTATATTTCCATGCATTTGGAGGTGAATTTATCCTAGAGAATTTGACAAATTAATAATAACATGTTCTCAATTAGTACCAATAATTTACCATCATTAGATGCTCATAGTTCAAGTCTTGATAAGAAATGACACATTATCATCTATAGAAAATTAGTTCTCAATCATTTGGGAAACTTGACTTGCCAAAGTCCTCTAATGGTGGAAGCAATTTAATATTTTTAGTTTACACATCATATCCTAAATTTTTCTCTTTTCTAATTAGTAATCTATGTCCATCTCATCTTAGAAGGTTCATACATTCCCCATGGAAGCAAAAAACCTTGATTTGTGGCCTTTGTTGATTTCCCTTGACATTGACCCAAGTGTTTCTTTGAGTTCTTGTTGTTGGATAAGATAGTAGAAATGAAATTTGGGCCAACAAGATAGAGGTTTCAAATTGATAAGGTTTAGTTTCAGTGCTTGGTTTTCCTTGTATGTTTCTAGTTGTTTTATTGTGAAAGAGATATTGAGGACCTACATAATAATGATTCTCTTCACTAGATTATGTTATTTATATCTACTAATACTTATAAATTTAGATTACTCTCACTATTCATATCAACTCTAGTACATGTGGAAAAAGTTTCAAACTTTGACTCATATTTTATGATAGATTTTTTGTGGAAGCTAGGGTTTTTGCAAAATTCTTTGTATTTATGTTGTCCATATGTGATATTTTCATATTTTTTTAATTGTTTATTCTTGTTGAATATCCACTTATATTAACTTAGCTCTAAGTTTGAGACTATTGCTACTCTTTATATTTCCATTGTAGGCAATGGTAAGCTTCTATTTTTGGATGCATTTATGTTGTATTTTCTTACTCTACACCCTAAGTTATTTTTTGCGATTCATGTAAGAATTTGGTGGTTTTTCTTTTTGGGTGTCTATTTTGTCAGAGAATTTGATTTCATAAAAAAGACAATAAATATAAATACATACAAAGATTCTATAATTGGTAGGAATTTTATTAATTTTATATTATTTCTCACGAAAGTTTCACTTTTGGTTTCTAGATTGATTTGAAATTTCAATTGTGGAATATTTTTTGAGATGTCAAACACCAATCGTTGGAAGACAATATTGATACAAAATGATCTATCATCATACTTTCAAAGACCTCAATCCAAGGATCCATATTATCTTCATGCTTTGATATCTTTTGAGCAACCTATCACTAAAAGAGATGTCAACTCTCGTGAGAATGCATCTAATATCCAAATAATAGATAAGGGAATAGGTTCCTCTAGTGAAAAAAATGAGATAAATGCATTTTCACTATAATTTGGCAGTCAAAATATCGAAAAAATTTCATTGGAAAAGAACACAATCAATTCACAGAAAATAAAAAAAGGTCAATGGGACATAGGGAGAGAATTCCAACCACATTGTGTCTCAAAATTTTCATTTATTGAACCAATACCTCCAAAAAATGAGATAGAGAAACCACAAGTTAGATGTAATATATGTAGCTGAAAACTTGACACATTAATGACATTTCAGATGAAGTTAGATACAATAGAGAAACATGCAGGAAAGGTGTATGAAAAGAAAATTGTAGATGGCAAGGAGAAATCTATTGTTAGATGGAAATCTTCTGAGGAATGTCAACATGTCAAATATGTAGATGAATAAAATAAATATTTAATAAGTAAGGAAAAACTCGAGGCAAGTGGAGGAACCATCACATCTCTATTCAGAAAGACAATGGAATGAAATTTGTTATCCAAAAAAATTCAATTAAGCATTGTATTTCACATCTTATCTAAAGGTCATCCTATGACAGATTATTTGGATCACATGAAATATCTATCTTTTCTTCAAGTGTCAAACTTTCCTTCTTCTCATTGGTATTTAATGAGTGGTTGGGAATGGGAAAAATATATAGTTCGAGTAGAAAATGATGATATGAAAGAGAATATTGCAAATGCTAGGTTTTTGTCATTGTCTTTGGATGAAATTACAACTATTGATAATACTTCATGGATATGCATGAGTATTTATATGGCTAATAACCATATTAGGAATTCCTATCTACTTGGGATTCACAAAATGAGGGAGAATTATATAGTTGAAAATATTTATGAACTTGTTATTAATAGTTTGAAGGAAATTGGTGGTATGGATCATTTAATGATCGCAAAAAAGTTGGTATGTTTTGGAGAAGATGGAGCATCGCTAATGCAAGGAAAAATGAATGGCCTTTGTGTTAGACTACAACTATCAGATTCACTGTATATGTTGAGAATTCATTGTATGACTCATAGGATGAATCTTGCATTTAAAATGGTAAGCAATTTTCCATTTATTTCAAAAGTTGAATATCTTGTATGAGAGGCTTATGCATACAATTTTTGTAGTCCCAAACAATTTTTAGAGCTTCAAAAATTTGTTGACGGTGTTACAAATGGAAACAAGCTATTAAAATATATTGATACAAGATGGATATCATTGAATGGACCAACTCAAATATTATTTATTGAGTACTAGTCCTTGGTAGGGGTGATGTATGAACATCACTTCAATGTAGATAAATCTCAATATATTCTCTTTCGACTAACTGACATATAGACATTATTAACATTGGTTGGAATTCTTCCTATGCTAGATGAAATGAATGTCCGCATGAAAATGTGTCAAAGTTGCATAATGTATATTGTAGAATACACAAATGAAAGAATATTTGCATGCATTTCATTGGATAATTTGTATACGATGCCAGAGTCTTTTGCAGGTCCACAATTTACAAATTGTACTACGATCATTGATATAGAAAAGACTAAATGTTTTTTGAAGTTTGATAAAAAAGGGATAGTATGTATGGCACTGTGCGGGAATATGGTTCCTTTTCATTATATTGGTAAGACATGACGAATCGCCAAAGAGTACCCTATGTCAAGAGACCTATTCAACAATGTTATCATTTCAATAAGACACAACTTGATAGAAATTGCAAAATCACTGGTATTAGAGATAAGAGAACAATTTTCTTGAGATCAATTGTTGGAGGGCATGTCTATGGTGTACCCTCAATATTGGAACAATAACAAATGTCAAACTACTTTAAAACATGACTTTGTGGAAAAATTAAATACTTTAGTGCACCACTTTTGCAAGAAGGTATAGATACAAGGAGAACAAGTTGAAGGTATTTTAGATTCATCAAAATTATTTCAACAAGCCGCATGCTTCGTTGAAACAATGTGGAATCAATTTCGTGTTTTGGAGAATCCTCTAAAATATGGTGCAATAACAAGACTATGGAATATTTTAGGTGCTAGCCAATACTTACAATAAAACATATTAGAATATTTCAAATTAGGGGATTTTTGTCAAACCATGATTGTTTTAGAAAAGTAGGTGTGCTCGTTTAACCATAGACAATATAGCAATATTGTCACCCAACCGTAGGCCGAAGCCACCCCTGAGCACCTTAACCTTGACAGAGAATAATTCTGGAAGAAAACCCTAGGCCTAATAACCAATCAATGTAGCATACCTCTCTCCAGGGCTAGCACACAAGGTAGAAAGTCCAAACCATAACCAAGAGAAAGTCCAAGCCTAAAACCGAAAATACACATTGGAGTAGCTACAGCTGCAACTACTCTTCAAATCTATGCACTTACTAAATTTCTGCAATTCACACTAGATTTATGCAGTTGTGAGCTATGTGTGTACAAATGATCTCTGGCATCCTGTATTTATACTTCTCTTTCTTAGCTGTCTAGGCCGAATTTTCTTTTAGGAGGATAGAGACTCAATATTAAATTATTTTCTTTAGCCAATTTGTCTTCTAGGGTTATATACAATGATTTAGGGTTTCTTCTTGCTTCCCAAAACATTTTATTCTTGTCAGAGTTACACATGGAGGTTAATACCTCTCGCAGCTACCATAATATAAACACTCCCTCCTAGATAGGGAGGTATTTAAGGTAATGGTCTTGAGCACAAACATACCATTCAACTGGTAGAATCATCATAGCCACTCAAACTATCTCGTGATTAAATAACGTGCACCATCATCACTATCAGTATCATCTGACAACATCAAATGCATCATCTATTTAATCCACACTCCATCTGAGTAATGATGTTGAATAAGTCACTCACTGCACAGAGTGATACAAGAGTTGTTATTCTAATCCAGACATATTTCTTTGAAGAATAATTGTTCCAACAGATGTTGGAAGCCACACCATGGGATACAAGAACTATTCTTCTAATATGAACATACGTCCTAGAAGAATAATCATTTTCAAGTCCTGGACCATACATTGACTATCCATCTAGTTGGTAATCATTTTCAACACTATTGATAGTCTTCATGGAAATGAGAACAATGTCATTCAATAGAACACAATTGTGTCTATCCATAGTAGTACACAACTTCTATCCAGTGGTACACAACCACACCAAGTAGCACACGACTACTTGATAAGTGACACATAGTCACAAACAATGGAACACATCCAACACAGTGGCATACAACTATTGTACAGAGACATATAGTATCGACAGTGATCATATCATCTGATATCAACCTGTATAATAATATCATGATACAAACTGAGTCATCTAGGCCATTCTTCCACTCACATCTATGATATCTGGAAGAGAATCTGCCCTCAGAAGGTAAAACATCAACCATGGGATATATGGACTATTCTTCTCAAGCATAGAAGAATAATTTTCCTTGATTTCTTAGTCTGGACCATTCCTATGGCACTAATCATAGTGCAACTTGGAGATAATGAGTCTACCCTAGGGAAATCCTATCCTTGATTGTTGAACCTGGACCATTCACCTAACTAGGCCATTCTTTCGGCACTAATCATAGTGCAACCTGGAGAGAATGAGTATGCCCCAGGGAATGATTGTCCTGACCATTTCCTGAGGAAATGGATGTCCTGCACCAATCTTCAAAAGGGACTATTCTTCGAAACTGCTCACAATTGTGAACTTCAAAAGAATGACTGCCCGACAAGGCATACCATTATACTTGGCCACTACTCAGAGTGACTACCAAGAAGAATGACTTTCCTAGACCATTCCCCTACACTGGCCACAAGGGGAATTGTTGTCTACAGTACGAAAATGAATGTTGGATATAGACCATTTTTTGAACTGGAAAATGCTTGTTCGTCAGAAATCTCAAACCACTTTCTGAACTAGAAAGGAACTGCTCCTGGACCATTTTTCGAACTGAAAAATAAGTGTCCATAAATCAATAACATATCAGTGCTCCCTCCCAACCTGGGGGTAATCTCTTCCTTTTTCAATAAGC
>JASDQU010684193.1:45362-62733 GCA_032191745.1 Picea mariana | reverse complement strand
GCAGAATTTTAAGAGAGAGTATGTTGTGAGTGTTGGGAGGGTTCTTCGAGTTCATTCTTTCATTACATCTTCAGCAGCAGGTGGTCTTGCGAAGCAGCGAAGAGGATAAGCGAGGATGAGTTTGCTGGCCTTCATGAGGTAAGGGTTTACTTGTGTAGTTTGCTGTAATTTGGCTCTATTTGATTCGGCGCTAATCAGTTTTATTGTGCAGGTCCTTTCCTTGCGATTCACCACCATAGCTCCATTCCTTCTTGGCTCAGCTCTCTTCTTCTTCTTCATGCTTAGTCTTTTTATTGTACATTGCGTCTAAAAGGGCTAAAGATCATATACCTTGCCCTCGTCTACGCAGGGACTTGAAGATTTTGACATTCTATGATTTTTTATAAAAGCTTTTTAATGGGAATCAGTTCTTCGTCTTTCTAGATATAGTTGGAATAATAATGTCAAAATGCTTAAATTAGTATTCTGTTAGATTGTTAGGATACGTGTAAGTAGAGATCCGTTGAGATCCTAATTCTAAGGAGTTAGTTAACAACTCACAGAGCTTATAAAATGTAACCTTATTTCATAATAATACAAGGGGAGTGTCCAGTTTTGTATCCGTAGTGTTCTATTTTGGTATCAGAGCTCAGGAGAAGAGAGCTGAAGTGTAAGGGAGATGTGCGAATTGGAGTTTGGTGAGAAAGTCGTCGCTTACCAAACCGTGAGCGTGAAGGAGATGGTTGTTGAGTTCTGTCAATCGCTGCGTTGTCTCAACAGGAGGAGTCCGCGTGAGGAGCTGTGCAGGTCAAACACAATCTAAGGATGTGGAGAGTTGTAACGCATGCACTGTCTGCATTTGAGGTTGCTGTGAGCGATCTGTTTATCTGCGTGAAGAAGAGGACTGTTTCCAGCATGAAGAGGAGGAGCCCGCGGTGAGGAAATTGACTGCGTGCTGCCTCAGATTGCAGCGTCCTAAACCTCCTACGATTGATGTAGTTGTGCACTATAGATGTGTGTTGTCCCTGCGCTGTTCCTGCTTGTCCAAACCAGATTTCTGCAAATTGGTGCGTTGTGCCTTCACTTGGTGCGTGGAGCGCTTGTCGGATTGTTGTTCGTTGCTGCTGCTGGGAAGCCTGAGAACTTGTTGTGGAGGAAGACTGAGAACTGTCCCTGGAACCGTGAGACATTCGTTTAAAGAGGTATTTCCAGGTATTTTTTGAGTTGTTCAAAGATTTTCTGCAGAAATGTCAACTTCATTCCCAGAAAATTATCTGAATGAAGAATCCAAGATGGATGGCGATAATTACATTGACTGGAAATTTAAGATATTGACGATTTTTTTATGGAATGTGTGGGCTATTATAAAAAGAGATGAAGCCAAGCCCACAGGTGCTGCTGGAACAAATTGGGAGAAACGAGAAATGAAAGCTAAAGTGTTGTTGCAGATGTCTGTCAAGGACAATATAATTCCACACATTAGAGACTGTAAAACGTCCAAGGAGACCTGGGAAATATTGAAAGGTTTGTATGAAACTACAAACTCAAATAGATTATTTTTTTTGAAGACTAAGTTACCCTCCATAAAAATGGAAGCAAATGAAAATATTACCACCTATGTTTCCAGAATTAAAGATTTATGTGACCAGTTAAGTGCAATTGGTGAGAAAGTTTCAAATTCTGACATGGTAACTATTACACTAAAAGGGTTAATCAGAGATTATCATGTCTTTATTTCAAGTCTAGGAGGTAGAGTACAACCACCTACGTTTTCTGAATTGACAGGGATTCTTCTACAAGAAGAAGAAATAATGAAGGTGTTTGAGATGGACTCTCATCCTTCAGAATTGGCGTTAGTAGCCAAAGGGAAACAACAATACAGGGGCAAGCCATGGGACAGAAACAGAATAGGCAAGTTTCAACCAAGGAATAAAGGTATGACTCAATCAAAATTTGATGCACATAATAAGAAAAATGATGATTGTTTTTATTGTGGGAAACTTGGTCATCATGCTAAAGATTGTTATAAAAGGAAAGCTAATGAATCCAAACAGAAGTTCAAAAAACATAATGGAAAATATGTGAACAATGACACCTCTATCAATGATGGTTTTAGGAATCTAAAGTTGTTTATTTCCAAAGCTGCATTATCCGCAGAATCTGATGATGAAAGTACATGGTTCATAGATTCAGGAGCCTCAGCTCATATGTCTTGTAAGAAAGAATGGTTTGATGAATATCATGAGAGCATAGATGATACACACATATATTTAGGAGATAACAGATCTCATAAGATTCAAGGATATGGAGTAATATGTGTGAATTTACCTAATGGGAAAATGAAACAAATTCACAATGTGTTGTATGTTCCAGGCATCAAAAAGAACTTGATATCTGTTTCCACAATAACTGATCAAAATTTGAATGTAGAATTTATGCAGTCTAAATGTTTTGTGAAGGATATTCAGAATCATTATAAAGTCATAGCCACAGGAACAAGAATTGGAGGTTTGTATAAGCTTGATGTAACAAGGGGCACTCATCAAGCATTAACATCTACAACAATGTCAACAATTGAGCTATGGCATCGCAGGTATGGACATCTTAATCAAAATGACTTAGTGCTACTTCAGAAGAAATTGATGGTTGAAGGAATTCCTGTTTTGAAAAATGAGCATATAGAATGTGAAGCTTGTGCACTAGGTAAACAACATAGGGAATAATTTCCAGTGTATAAAGAGAAGAAAAAGAGAGAGATGATTGAATTAATACATACTGATGTCTGTGGTCCCATGCAAACCATGTCACTTGGAGGTGCAAGGTATTTTCTTATATTTGTTGATGACAGATCTAGATTTACTTGGGCTTATTTGATAAGGAAAAAGAGTGATGTATTTGAATATTTTAAGGAGTTTAAAACTATGGTGGAAAAGCAGACAGGCAAATGCATCAAGATTCTAAGATCTGATCAAGGTGGAGAATATACCTTAGGAGATTTTGATAGCTATTGTAAGAACAACGGGATCATTCAACAATTCACYGTGTCTCATACACCACAGCAAAATGGTGTAGCTGAAAGGAAGAACATGACATTAGTGGAATGTGCTCACAGCATGTTGAAAGGTAAAAACATTTCTAATGGTTTTTGGGCAGAATCCATTAATACTGCTGTTTATTTGAAAAATAGAAGTCCAACTAAGATTCTAGATCTAAAAACGCCTTTTGAATTCCTTTATGGATATAAACCTGAAGTTGGTCCTTTAAGAATATTTGGTTCCAAGGCGTTTTCTCATATTCCAAAAGATGAGAGAAGAAAACTTGATGCAAAATCTGTTAAGTGTATATTCATTGGTTATTATGATGATCATAAGGCATACAAGTTGTTTGATCTTAGTACCCATAAGTTGATTGCAAGAAGAGATGTGATTTTTCATGAGAATACAGATGATGAGATAAGTAAAAATGATGTTTGGTATACTCCTTATGACAATGATGCTCATGCAAAAGTTGAGACAAATGATGAACATGAACAGGTACAAGAACATGAACAGGTACAGGAACAAAGTGGAAGTAGCATGGATACTACAGACACTCTTGAGTCACCCAGAAAGGATCTTACGCCACAGAGCAGAAGAAATGAAAGTGGTAGAACTCAAGGGAAGTCATCACGAACAATTCAGGTACCTTCTAGGTATAAAGATTATGCATTGATGACACAAGTAATGAATGTTGTGGAACCTGTTCTTATGAACAAGCTAAAGATCATAAGGAATGGAAAAATGCAATGAATGAAGAATATGAATCGATAATGAAGAATGAAACACGGGAATTAACAAAACTTCCTAAAAACAAAGTTCCCATAGGATGTAAATGGCTGTATAAAACCAAATTTAATGCAGATGGAAGTGTTAACAAATACAAGGATAGACTAGTTACAAAAGGGTATTCACAAAAGGAAGGAATTGATTATGAGGACACTTTTGCACATGTAGCTAAGTTAAATACAATTAGAGTCATGATTACATTAGCTACACAACACAATTGGAAAATACATCAGTTAGATGTTAAATCTGCATTTCTGAATGGTGATTTAAAAGAAGAAGTTTATTTGGTTCAGCCTGAAGGATTTATAAAGAAAGGACAAGAGGATCTTGTGTGTAAACTAAAGAAATCTTTATATGGTTTAAAATAGGCACCCAGATCTTGGTATATCAAAATTGATTCATTCTTTGCTCAGAAAGGTTTTGTGAAAAGCAAAAATGATCCTAATTTGTATGTCAAAAAGGATGAAAATGGGAATGTTGCTTTGGTATCTTTATATGTTGATGATTTGATTATAACAGGCAATGCTTCTCACTTGATTGAAGATATTAAAATTCAATTATCACAGATGTTTGAAATGAAGGATCTTGGTGAAATACATTATTGTTTAGGTCTGGAAAAATGGAGAGAAGATGGTAAAACAATGGTCACTCAAAGTAAATACATAAGGGAAATAATGGAAAGATTCAATATGAATGAATGCAAGGCAGTGTCAACACCTTTAGAATAGAATGCAAAGTTATCTAGTGTTGATGAAACTAAAGAGGCAAATGTTACTTTGTATCGCCAGTTGGTGGGAAGTTTGAACTATCTCACTACTACCAGACCAGACATAGCATATTTAGTCAGCATCCTTAGTCAGTTCATGGCTAAGCCACTTGAAATCCACTGGATAGCTGCAAAGAAAGTCCTTCGATATCTGAAAAGAACTGTTAATTTTGGTATTATGTATACTGATAATTGTGATGTTGAGTTGGCAGGTTACTTTGATTCAGATTGGGCAAGAAATCCTGATGACAGGAAATCAACTTCAGGATATGCATTCAACATCAGTACAGGGGTCGTGTCTTGGAGCAGTAAGAAACAACCAACTGTTTCTTTATCATCAACATAAGCTGAATACAAAGCTCTATGTAATGCTCTTGTGAAGCTGTTTGGTTAAGGAAAATTCTTGAAGACATTAGCAACAAGCAAATGAAGCCAACTGTTCTCAAATGTGACAATCAAAGCTCTATTAAATTGGCATACAATCCAATTTATCATGCTAGAACCAAGCATATTGAAATTCAACATCATTTTGTAAGAGAAAAGATACAAGAGAAGGAAATTGACTTGACCTACTGTAATACCACTAAGAATGTGGCTGACATCTTTACCAAGCCTCTTGGAAAGATGAGTTTTGAAAAATGTAGGAAACTGTTAGGTGTGGTAGAGAATCCATTTCTCCATTAAGGGGAAGAGTTGGAATAATAATGTCAAAATGCTTAAATTAGTATTCTGTTAGATTGTTAGGATACGTGTAAGTAGAGATCCGTTGAGATCCTATTTCTAAGAAGTTAGTTAACAACTCACAGAGCTTATAAAATGTAACCTTATTTCATAATAATACAAGGGGAGTGTCCAGTTCTATATCCGTAGTGTTCTATTTGATATCTCTTCGATTTTCTTTAAATCCCTTAGTTTTTCTCGTTTTTTACTGATTTAATACTTTAATTTCAGAAAACAAAAACAAAATGGAAAAAAGAAAAAAATTTACATATTTTCAAAAGAACCTAGTGTAATATGGCTAACTGATGTATATATATTTGTATGCTCCTTTTTTAAAAAGTTCCAACTGTAACTTTTGTTTCTTTATTCTATTTTTTGGAAGTAGTTTTGTATTAATTATAAAGAAAAAAATGATAAAGTAATAATCATTACACTACTTTTCCACTTAATGTTTAAATTTCTTAGTGGTTACTAACTTGTGTCAATTAATTTCTTTTCATTACATCAAATGTTCAAAATCACATAAAAGTAATTTGAATTGTAAATAGCATTAAACCACAAATCAAATAAAGTTAAATGTTGTTAGTGTAGTGGTGTATAATAAGTTTTCTTTACTTTAAATCTAACATAGGGTTTTATCTTTTTTAGCTTTTAGATTGTCTTTGCTTTAACTTATTTTTGCTAAAATAAAACAAAACTATGCATTTTACTTTTATCATCACATCTATTTTTTAATTTTAATTTTATTATTCCAATTGTATAAATCCTCACATAGAAATGATCAAATTGTAAATAGCACAAAATCATAAATCAAATAAAAATTAAATATTGTTAAAAGAAAAATTATAGAGCAAGGGAAGCTATGCTTAGACTGTAGGTTAGGAGAAATTTAACTTAAATTTCAATGCGCATTCTTTTCTGGGGCTTTAAGTCTAGGGCGATATTCCCGCTTCTTCTCGCCTAGCCCCGTGGGAGGTTGAAAATGTTGAGGCTTGAGACTCTCTAGTCTTTTAGCATCAACATATTTTTGGTGACCATACTGGGGACAATTGTTCAATGGTTCGTTCCTAGTTTTTATTTTAATTCTTTCAATTTTACTCTTTAAGATCTCAATGTCTCAACCGATTGGAAGCCTGTTTGGTAGTTTTAACCCTGTGGTTTCAAGTATCAACCTTGAGAAATTCGTTTGCAAGTATGGCCTGTTTGAATTCAAAGAAGACCTAAACAATTCCCCTTGGTTTTTGCCCACTCCCTTGAGTTTCGCTCACCCGGTAAACCCTTTACCTCACAAATTCAAGGATCATTTGCCTCTCTTCCATGGCGATGGAACTGTTACAGCTATTGAACACCGTCGTGCATTTTCGAATGCTTGCACCATTCTTGGTGTAAATAATAATGATGGTTGTATGTTGTTGTTTATGAATTCCCTTCAAGGAGATGTCGCCTCCTTATTTTCCAGCCTTCTTGATGAGTGCATCTCCACCTGGTTTGAGTTGTTTTACTGGTTTACTTTCTACCTTTGGGCATTTATATAATCCTTACAAGCATCTTAAGAGGTTTAATCAATTATGCATGAAGGATAATGACAACATTCTCACTTTTGATCTTCAGTTTATCAAGTTGTACATTCTAATTCCTACTCCCATTCGCCCTACCAACTTGGTTTCTCTATTGCACTACTATGAACTTGTCGTATCATTGTCCATGAGATCATCTTATTTTAGCTCAAAATCGACCGCATCAACCTCTGTGCCGACCATTCTTTCGTGCTTTTCTACAAAATCCTTGAAATTTGGAGTGAGAGATGGATATACAGAGCGAATGAAGGATATACATGTTTATAGGGTTACAAAACAAATAAACATAGGGGGAAGGATATACACGTTTATAAGGTTATAAAAAAAATAAACGTAGAGGGGGTTCTCTGAGTAGGGGGGGTTGCCTTGGAATTCTTTGTCTTGAAATATATCTCTCGGTGCACCAAGGGACCATCTCCTTACTTCCTTCTGGATGGAAGGGGATGAGTAGTAAGAATATGCCCTGGACCATTGGAAGTTCTGGTTATCATGCTCGAAGGTGTTTACTATATCTTGACAGAACTGTTGTTAAGTTGTTGCCATAAGTTGACGAAAACGTTCATTTGCTCCAGATGATGATTGGAATGAACACTCGGAAGGGATAATATAACCCTCCGCAAATCTTGTTTTAATGCATATCAATGGGAGATCTCCTCAAGCCTTTCGTTGATTAATGACAATTTCTACGGTTCCTATGTAATGAGTTGTTACCATTAAATCTTACTAATTGCATACTTAGAAAGAAGTGTGAAGGTGGTGAGGACGACAATGAGTGATTAAGTATTGCATATTTCGTGAAGCCACCAACCTGATAACGCGTGAAATAGATTCCATGATGTTTGAAATGAAAATTCGGAAGGGATAATATAACCCTCCGCAAATCTTGGTTTAATGCATATTAATGGGAGATCTCCTCGAGCCTTTCGGTCATTAATGAAAATCTTTACGGTTCCTGCATGATGAGATGTTAGCATTAAAGCTTAATAATTACATATTTAGAAAGAAGTGTGAAGGTGGCAGGGATGACGAAGAGCAATTAAGGATTGGAGATTTCATGAACCTGCCAACCCGACGACCCGCGAAAGAGATTCCAAGAAATGGCCAAGTATGGAAAGTAGTTGGTCGGGCTTCAAAATAGGGTCACAAGTTATACTCAGGAGATGTGAGGGCCCGATGGTCAAATTGTATGTCTTCGAACTTTTGATTGCAAAATGTGTAACATGGAACAAGGAATGATGGCGAAATCCGGCGGTCAATTTGTATATCGTAGAACTTCGGGTGTTTTTTGTAGGTCATGGAACAATGGAAGCACAATTTTGAGCACGCATGCCCGGGAACCGATGATCAAAAAAGTGGCTAAGTATGGAATGGGGAAGCGGTCAGTCAGACTCATGATATAAAAACATCAAACATATTCATAAAAATGACTAAGTAACCAGAAAGGGGAACTTGATTGTCAATTTGTATATTAGGGAACTTTGGGTGTTGTTTGTAAGGCACAGAAAAATGGAAGCACAATTTTGAGCCCGCCTGGTTAGGAACCCGTGATCGAAAAAGTCGCTGAGTATGGAATGGGGAAGCGATCGGTCGGACTTGTGATATAAAAGAATCAGTGGAAATTTGAACACGTGAATTTGCCAACCCGTGCACTTAAACATTTTCCAAAAAATGACTAAGTAACCAAAAAGAGAAAGTAGAGGGGAAAAAGAAAGGGGAGGGCAATTTTTGGAAGCGGGAATTGGTCTTAACAAAGCCCCATTAATGGTATTAACAGTGACTATGAAGTGCATTAAACAAGTGAACTTGCTCTTCAATCAAGGAATAGAGAAAGTGAGTCATAGTTATACTTTCCAGGATGTGCTTGCATAAGAGAAACATAAAAAAGCCACCGAAAAGTCAATGGAGGGTTGTTCAAGTAAAATTATTGTACTATCAACTTCACCATAAGTATAACAACGACGAATTTTAATTTTAATTTTATGTGGTTGATATCATAGTCCCATTCGACTTCAGCTAGCATATATCCTTTTATTTCAAAATATTTATGAAGAAGAATTGTGGTAATTTCATCAATCAAGTAAAAGTGCTAAAATGAACTACATATTACATTTTCTTCACAAAGCCTACATTAAAAGGCAAGGCGGGTCTTGTATATTCTTTAAGATCATAGAAAAATTGCTAAGATCTTGAATCTATCATCCATCCATAATTCAAAAATCGGGCCCATGAGAACCTTGAACTACAATACTCTTCAATCAAGGAATAGAGAAAGTGAGTCTTAGTTATACTTTCCAGGATGTGTTTGCATAAGAGAAGCATAAAAAATCCATAGAAAAATCAATGGAGGGTTGTTCAAGTAAAATTATTGTACTGTCAACTTCACCATAAGTATAACAATGACGGATTTTAATTTTAATTTTCTGTTGTTGATATCATAGTCCCATTCGACTTTAGCTAGCATATATCCTTTTATTTCAAAATATTTCTGAAGAAGAATTTTGGTAATTTCATCAATCAAGTAAAAGTGCTAAAATGAACTACATATTACATTTGCTTCACAAAGCTTACATTAAAAGGCAAGGAAGGTCTTGTATATTCTTTAAGATCATAGAAAAACTGCTAAGATCATGAATATATCATCCAACCATAATTAAAAAACCAGGCCCATGAGAACCTTGAACTACAATACAAAAGCATATGAACAAAGTTTTCCAAACACAAGACATGAAAAAATCAACGGAGATTGGGCATAATATCCCATCTATAACCAAATTCCCAAATGGGCACCAAGAAATTTGTCGATTAATATATTACTATGAACCAAGATCACCATGAACATTTGCTTCTAATAGTACTATGAACCAAGATCACGTTGACCTGACAATGTTCTAGCATTACTAGTTTTGGAAAAGAGTGTCAACATTTAACTTAATGGAGTTTGAACAATGCCAAATTTGAAATATTATTGAAAATACCTGATGGTTTCATTTAGAGGAGTAAACCATTTTGACAACTCAAAGGATGGACATGATTTATTCACAATTGGGTACTTTGTATGAGGTCTTTCCTCATGCTTCTCATTCCTGGACTGAACAATCTTATGCACTTCTAGTTCACTTTGTCATGGAACTGAAAAACTCTATTCATATCTTGATTGGGTTGCATGGACAGATACAGATCAGATTGTTTCGTTTCTTGTCAACGCATGATATGGATTTTTTTATTTTTTTTTGGTTCAATCGATATGCAGTATGGCATTGTCCTCATTTAATGTAAATTTTCTATGGACATGAAAGTCGTGTAACATGTAGACATTGTTTGCCTTTTTATGTAGGTATACTTCATATGGCAATTCTGCCAACCCAGGAAGCACATCTTATAATACAGGTTGTCTAATTGTACAATGTACAATTGTGTTGCTGAGGGTTTGGATGGCAGCATTGCGGCAATGTCTATATATGTAAGGTCATTTTTTACTACATCATAGACAATCAATTGAGCCATCATTTATGAAAGAAGAGGCCAAAGCAGGAGAATTGCATTTGGCACATACATGCTCAAAGGGGGCTGAGTACACATTTGTTGCAACCAAAACACCCTCAACCTACGCACGTGAGCATAGTAGTTAATATATTGAACAATATAATATATATGCATACAACAAAAAATCTGCACAAAATTGTTTAAGGAAATTTTTATGTGCAAAGTGTGGATGGAATTGTAGATGTATACGTACAACAATTGTCGAGATAGTTAGTTTCTTGAGATCCTGTACTATGTCTATTCACAATTCTGTTACAAATGTTGCTTGGGTTGTGCAAAATATCATTCCTTTAACATCTCTTTTCTTTGTTATATTTTTGAAGAGCATAAGTGAAAATTTCTCTTTATGCAACTGTTATTCCATTGAGGAAAATAAATTTGAATATGTGTCGAACAATTGTAGCTACAATATGGAACAATGTAATAGTTGTGTAAGATAACTGAGATATATGAGCATGTGAAAGTAAAGGACAAAAATGGGTATGGAGAACAACACCATTGCCTTGTCATTGTCTAAGTCTCCATATTTTATATGGAGAATATGTTGCGAGCCAACTTTTCTCACGAGTGTGACAACTGCACCAATGGTTCCAATTGGGTAAATGTCATTGCTCTCTGAAAGTTGGTTGATTGTTGCGTCTGGTACGAAACAATATTCTGAACAAACCGTGGGAATTTTTTTCACAATACTTGTTTCATTGAGCGATATAGTCCGATCACAATCACCACGGTTATATACTGTTTTTGGTAATATATTGAAATTTGTAATGGATATCCCATTACTTGGCAAGATCTTTTCTGCATGTTTCTAGACAAGTTGCGTAGGGATAGTAAGTGTGATTGTCATCATGGCTTCGTTGTCTATCATGTCAGTACGGATAATGCATCTAGTTTTGTTTTCCTTGTCTAAGTAGGTGCTATACACAACCTTTATGTCCCCGACGAACACTTGTCTAGTTCGACAGTTGTTCAGGTCTTCTATCAATAGTATATTGGGTGTTATAAGTTTAGACTTGGTGACATTTTTTGAACAAAAAAAGTAATGTGAATGAAAGTTTGTATCAATGTTATTTTTTTTCATAAATGTACAAGTAGATGCACAATTTGGATGAAGTATGTAGGTCATAGTTTTGTAACTATACCTCTTAGTCTGCGGAGCTTGCACTATGTTGGGCGTTTCACTTGCACTCGTCGATACTTCTTGTGAATTGAAAAGCATGTGTTGTAGATGACAACAACATATTTATCATGGAATAGATGATTAAATAAATCAGAATATTTGTTTGGTAAACAAAGAAAGAGCATAATGTATGGATCTTTACCTTTGGCCTTGTCATTCTGTTGATGTTTGCGATGATTGACTACTCATGCCCATGTTACTCGTCCAACTTTTTATGATGCAAACATGTGTACATTGAACATCACAATGACTAAATAAGCATATGCATTGTATATTGTTCATAATTGTTCTGGATGTCACATACATGCACAAAGGGGATCGAGTATGAAATAGGTTTTCAAGTAATACTCAGGAGACATGAGGGCCCAATAGTCAAATTGTATGTCTCAGAAATTTTGAGTGCAAATATGTGTAACATGAAACAGGGCATGATGGGGGAGTCCGGCGGTCAATCTGTATATCGTGAAACTATGGGTGTTGTTTGTAGGTCATGAAACAATAGAAGTGCAATCTTGAACCTGCCAGCTTGGGATTCCGACTGTCAGTTTGTATATTGCGGAACTCCGAGTGTTGTTTGCAGGACACATAACAATATAAGTGCAATTTTGAGCTCGCCAGCCTGGGAACCCACGATCGAAAAAGTGGCTAAGTATGGAATGGGGAAGCGATCAGTTGGAATCGTGATATAGAATCATGAGTGGAAATGTGAACCCGTGAGTCCACCAATCCGCACACCTAGACATTTTCTGAAAAACGACAAAGTTAAGTAACCAGAAAGGGAAAGTAGAGGGGAACAAGAAAGGGGAATTTAGTTAAGTATAGAAGAGGGAAAAAAAAAGGATAAAAGAGAGTGAGAAAATAGAAAAGGGAAGGGCAATTTTCGGAAGCGATAAGTCTCAACAAAGCCCCATTGTTGCCAAATCATCATTTTCTAGTCCAATATTTTATCCACATACTCATTTTGTGTGTTCGATTTACTATCACTATTGGTATACCTTTTCGAAGATTGTACTTCAGCTTCCTCTGTTGTGGCATATAATATTTCATCCTCTTGTCCAATTAGTCTATTTCTTTTAATGTAGCAATGCATAAAATACAATGGACATGAAGGTAAGTTGGTATGCAGAAAGACATATAAAAAAATAAATACAGTTCTATTTATTTCAATGTAGCAATATAGAAAATATAGTTGACATGAAAATAAGTTATTATGTATGAAGATATGTAGTATCTACATATAATAAATTAGGTGCAAAGCAGTAGAATAAATATACAAACAATAAATGAAATACAAAACAATGGAATATAAAATAAGAGTAGAAGCATGCACCTTTGTATGTCTTCTTCTACATTTGTGGTTAAGAGTCCTTCGTCTTGTCCAGTTATTTTGTTTGTTTCAATGTGGGAACGCACAAAATACGATGAACATGAATGTAAGTTGGCATGTAAGGGAAAACAAGTAATATGTACATATAGTAAATGAGAATAAAATGAATAAAATAAAAGACAGAGTTAGAAGCATGCACCTTTGTTTTTCTTGATCCATGGTTGTGGTTATATAGAATTTTTCCTGGCCAAAATATATTACAACCCATAAAATATTAAGAAGTTGGATGATCCTAACTGAAAGATTTGGTTTTGTGCAACAAAGTAGCCAGATATGCTTTGAGACATGGAAATATGATTTTGTAATATGTTTGATGTATATTTCATAATTCAAGTACAAGACAAATTGTATCATGGTCAGACCAGTATGTGTCTAAGATAAAGATGATGTATTGTGAAATGGGCACATTTGACCATACATGGTCAATAAGTGTGTTTTGTACATGCTTCATCTTATCCAAAAAAAAGCATAGATTGTAATTGCACATGTAGTTTTCCAGTTCTTTTGTTATGGCACTATTTTGTAGCATGTCAACAT
Organism: Picea mariana; assembly: GCA_032191745.1. Classification (NCBI taxonomy): domain Eukaryota; kingdom Viridiplantae; phylum Streptophyta; class Pinopsida; order Pinales; family Pinaceae; genus Picea; species Picea mariana. Next base: position 49,220 of record JASDQU010684193.1, on the reverse strand, counting down.
TGAAGTCTCCTATAATGATAGTGGTTTCGTTCAGATGTAAATGGTCTAATGCATTTGAAAAAAAATTCATTATGTTGGGAAATGTTGCATGCAGAGCGACATAGAGATTCAATATTGCAATTTGCAATCCATAGAAAATTACTCTTGCTAGCACCATCTCAACATTTTTTCCTTCGAAATGCATATGATCCAAAGTTGTAATATGTTTTTTCACTAATATCATCACTCCATGTGTAATGTAACTTGATATGCAAGTGTGATTTGAAAATTGTTTATTTTGCATGCATAATGTCATGTATGTTTCTTGCAAGAACAAAATATCAGATTGCATTGTGTCATAGTCATTGGGTATATCATTCATATGTGCATTTAAGTTGTGCATGTTAAGTGAGAGAATTGATACATATGAGTTTGTTTGTATGGATTGGTAATCATATTGCAGATGCCATTTTTCACTAGTCCGAAGGCGTTGCATCTTAGTATCGACATTATGTTTGACTTTGAAGTTATATTTTGTAAGATATCTTAGCAAATACAAGGACTCTATGTTTCTGACACGGGACAAAGTTTTGTATACAAGTCCATATATTCGTATTCCAACAGGGTCGAAGGAAACACTATCAAGTGTTATCCCTTGTGATATTTGGATTGCACATGCACATGCAAGTTGAATTGGAAACTATTTTCGAATCTTCAGTTGACCTGTCTTTGCTGATGTTGATATTGGATTTGATATTCGCAATATAGGTGTCCATTCACACGAAATGTTTGAATTATATAGATAAGATAACTTGTTGGCTTGTCAGTGGTCAATGTGCGGGTCATGGAACTTAATCCAGAGGACATCAATTTTTTTTTTTTTTGGTATAAGCTTTCAGTATTCCATCTGCACCATTCACTAGGCCATCCTATGAATCATAGTTGCAAGAATATGTTTCAACTAGCATGTCTAATTTCAGGACAAGTTGCAAAGGGAATGTTGTTGTATGTTGATGGCATGGTACATTGCCATGGTTTTCTTCTTCAAGATCAATTGAATTGATGATGATATCATTGCCAGAAATGAGCGATAGCATATACTTGTTATGCGCTACAACATCCTTATTCTTGTAGAATAGGTAAGGGAAAGTTGGGTCGGTCGGGGTAGGTCGCATGCAATTTGAATTGATATATGTTAAGTCATCACATGTTTGGTTGTTTTTTTGCATTGTATTTAGAATTGAAATAAATTTTTCATTTGTCCGACGCATTGTAGTATGTAATTCAAGGAATTTTATGTTGTCTTTCCAAAAGTCATGGGTTATTGTTTGCATGTTGACCATAGGTTGCTCAAATATGAGAGAATCTTGTATGGGTTGTGCCTAGTAAACATCCCCACATAATACCATATCAAGGTTTCCAAAGTATTTGGTTTGGACATGTTTTATGTTTCTCAGTCGATTGTCAATGGAATATAAGAAGCAACTTCCAATCAAGGATGTATCATATATTAACACAAGTTGTAGTTCATCATAAAGATTTGACAAGGTATCTAACATTTCTTTGTTGAGTGGAAGAAAATGTGACTTGTTAAAAGGCATCAATAATGCAGAGTAGAGTGTTGTTCCACCTACATTATATGCAATTTTTCTTGTGTATGCATGACATATCAATTTTCTCAAAGCATCTAATCTATGTATATAGTAACAAGTACATGTCACTGGGTCTTTTCTCACGAGGTAGTCAATGTCCTCATTTTCCAAGGTCTCAATTTGTTTTTTTCTTTTTCCTATTCCTACACAATGTAGACATCGTCTTGGAACTTTCAGGTCCTAGAAATTTCTCTTTATAACTTAATGAAGTATGTCACCAATAAAGATGGATAATGTCTGACAATGGTGTGCAATTTGTTTGCAGCTTGGTTACCTTTGTGTCATACTTAGCCCTCTACACCTACCTGCAGTTTTCTTCTATGAGAACATTTTGTAAAGGCATGTAGGTACTCATTCTCGAGCAAGGTGGGAATATCATCGAGGGCATGGTGGGAAGGCTAAATAATTTCCTTATTCAATTGAGGTGTTAGATTTCCACTTCATCATATAAGGAAAAGGACCGATATTTGTAATGTTAGAAAAAATGACAGCCAAAGTTGTGCATACAAGATTGGCATACATATGGTGCAGAGTTTGGAGAAAACATTGGAGCAAAATTTAAGAGCAGGAGGGAAAGATATGTCAACCTCTATGGAAAGTCTGTAGGATAGGAATGATGAATAAATACCTAAACATTCTTACTTGCAAACTATAAATAGTAAACAATAAAGAACGAATACAAATGAAACTATGGTATTGAAGCTTACTCGTCAATGATGAACGACAGAATCGCAGGTCCAATTGTGAGTGCATGATTTCAACCCTGCAAAGTGAAATAATGGGTCCTGGAATTGCCCAGGTATTTTCTCGTGAGGTAGTTAATGTCATCATTTTCCAAGGTATCAATTTGTTTTTTCCTTTTCCTATTCCTATACAATGTAGACACCATCCTGGAACTTTCGGGTGCTGTAACTTTCTCTTTATAACTTACTGAAATATGTCACCGATAAAGATGGATAATGCCTGACAATGGTGTGCAAGTTTTTTGCATCTTGGTTACCTTTGTATCATACTTAGCCCTTCTACACCTACTTGTAGTTTTCTTCTACAAGAACATTTTGCAAAGGCATGTAGGTACTCATTTCCAGGAAAGGTGGGAATATCATTGAGGGCATGATGGGAAGGCTAAAGAATTTCCTTATTCAATTGAGGCGTTATATTTCCACTTCGTCAGATAATGCAAAGGATCGAGATTTGTAATGCTAGAAAAAATGACAATCGGAGTTGTGCACACAACATTGACATGCATATGGTGAGGAGTTTGGAGAAAAAATTGGAGCAAAATTTAAGAGCAGGAGGGAAAGATGTGCCAACCTCTATGGAAATTCTGCAGGATAGGAATGATGAATAAATACCTAAACATTCTTTCTTGCAAATTGTAAACAGTAAACAGTGAACAACGCATATGAATGAAACTATGATATTGAAACTTACTCGTCAATGATGAACAACAAAATCGCAGGTCCAATTACGAGTGCAATATTTCAACCCTGCAAAGTGCAATAATAGGTCCTAGAATTACCCAGTATTTGCATTCTAGGTCTTGGAACTTTTTTCTTTATAACTTACTAAAATATGTCTCCGATAAAGATGGATAATGCCTGACAATGGTGTGCAATTTTTTTGCATCTTGGTCACCGTTGTATCATACTTAGTCCTTCTACACCTACCTGCAGTTTTATTCTACAAGAACATTTTGCAAAGGAAACAATACCAAATGTAAATTCTAACCTTGTACAATATCTACTGCAAACTGATATTAAGAAAAGAACAGAAAAGATACAATGGAAAACACAAACATTACACAGAGATTTTTCACCTGGAAACCCAAACCGGGAAAACCAACATATATTATATTCATACATTGTGTTACATTGTTTACAATACAATATACATATAGGAGCCAGCGGCATCCAAAACCCTAACCCAGTGACCTGGATTAGTCCAAAACCCTAATTCCTTGACTAGAAATAGAAAACCATCGGCAAAAAACCATGTGTCGAAAAACCACCTAATATCATGTGGTCCTGAAAATATGTCGACCCGAAAAAAAAATTTCGGGGGCTCTGCCCCCCTGCACCCCCCTCTAACCCCCCTGCACACTCGACGCAGGCGCTCAAACACTACTACTCGTGCAAAGAATATAACACATACCCAACATTCTCCCACTTGTTGTTTTCTTTGCACACATGGGGTTACAGGGTTACATAGTCAACAATCCAGGGCA
>JASDQU010684193.1:0-45262 GCA_032191745.1 Picea mariana | reverse complement strand
AGGCATTCAAATGCTCTGCCACCGAGTCTCCATCTCTCATCCTCAAGTTATACAGCTTCTTTCTCAGGAATAGTTTATTTACCAGGGACTTAGACTGATACAACTTCCCCAACTTTTCCCATAAATCTTTGGCTATAGCTTCCTCTGACACATTCAGTAATACTGAATCAGAGAGACACAGTCAAATTGTGCTCTTTGCCTTCCGATCCATCTTTTTCCAGTCATTTGCAGAAGTTCCTGTAGGTGCCGTACTTGGATCTACCGCGATCCACTGATCTCTGTCCACCAAAAGATCTTCCATCTTGAGCTTCCACAACTCAAAGCTTTTCCCATTAAACTTCTCGATCTCCATCTTCGAATTGCTTGCCATTTCTTTTCACCTGAAAAACAATACCGCAGATCTCCCACTGTAACAAGGCTTATCACAGTCCCAAGCCAAACCCTTGACGACAAAGGCGTCCCCCTGAAGCCAATAAATCTCTGATACCAAATGTAAATTCTAAATTTGTACAATATCTACTGCAAACTGATATTCAGAAAAGAACAGAAAAGATACAATGGCAAACATAAACATTACACAGAGATTTTTCACCTGGAAACCCAAACCGGGAAAACCAGCATATATTATATTCATACATTGTGTTACATTGTTTATAATACAATATACATATAGGAGCCAGCGGCATCCAAAACCCTAACCCAATGACCTGGATTAGTCCAAAACCCTAATTCCTTAACCGGAAATAGAAAACCATTGACAAAAAACCATGTGTCGAAAAACCACCTAATATCATGTGGTCCCGGAAATATGTTGTCCCAGTAATATGTCGTCCCAGAAATATGTCGTCCCGGAAATATGTCGGCCCGGCGAAAATATGTCGGCCCGAAAAAATATAACACATACCCAACACTTGACACGGGTTAGATTCTCGTGCAAAGAATATAACACATACCCAACACTTGACACGGGTTAGATTCTCGTACGGGATAAGTAGGTACTCATTCCCGGGCAAGGTGGGAATATCATTGAGGACAAGGTGGGAAGACTAAAGAATTTCCTTATTCAATTGAGGTGTTAGATTCCCACTTCGTCACACATGACAAAGGATATGGATTTGTATTTCTATAAAAATGATAGTCGAAGTTGTGCAAACGACATTGGCATGCACATGGTGCAGAGTTTGGGGAAAAAATTGGAGGAAAATTTAAGAGGAGGAGGAAAAGATATGCCAACCTGTATGGAAAGTCTGCAGGATTAGAATGATGAATAAATACTTAAACATTCTTACTTGAAAACTGTAAACAACTTTGATGGATCAACTTATTGTGGATGACCTCAATTGACAGAGAAAACCATGACAAAAGACTTCATGAATCTTTTGAAATATATCATGAGCACAAACAACCTCCCTAATAATGGTTTTGAAATGATTAGTAGAGTCATGCCCTTTCAAAGTCCATATGAACTTTAACATCCCTAGCCTTGAGGGAAAGGTGACAAAGGATCTAGTCAAACTTGTCTCTTTTTCACATTATGTGATCCCATTTGCAATGGTGTATAACATAGAGAAGGAAATACCCCTTTGCATGCAAATTTGGGTTGAAGGCCTACCTCTTTAAATTGTCATTGACAATTGTTACCAAAAGAACTTGCTTTATGGTACAACCACATAACAATGACCGATGTATGCATACACCCTTGTTGGTTTCCAATAAGCAAGGGTAATTGGTACAACTCTACAAGCAAGATGCCTTTTGGAAATAGGCTTAGTATCTATTGATGTCATAGTTTTGCCTACACCCTTAGTGTCAACAACTTGCACCCTTGGTTCCAAAAATTAGCACAATGGGGACCATTTCTATCCAAGAGGGGAGGTTTGGTTTGAATGTAACCATGGATTCTTGGTGCACAACCTCACACACACCAAGAAATGACCATCGTCCATGGTGACTCCCTCCATCTAAACCACCCCAACACCTCCTAGTTGTGTGCTCCAAGCCACGACTTGGGCATGTAGTGATTCCATGAGGTCTAATGGGTAGCATCTTTGGCAGCCTCATGTTACCACTGACGGGTCAAGTTGAAGGGACAATATGCCCTTGTTCCCATAAAAACTCTAGAACATTTGGTGTGTCAAATTTCAGTTGTGTGAATCAAGTTCTAGCATGCATGAGGACACCATAACAACTTTCATGCTTCAACATCTATGGATTCCTCCACTTTCTACACATGCCTACAACTTGGGATGTGAACCACCACCAAGAATGTTATGGAAGCTCATTCATTGCATCTACAACAAACATGCACTATGCCAACACACCTTTTCCAACAATAACACATGGCATGAAGGGAAGACAAATAATCACTCACATAGATAGTAGAGTATATTTTTTTATCTCAATCTCTCTCCCCCACAAAGCGATGTACAATACTTTTACACAATGATAAACACTAATAAACATTGTTACATTCTATAAACCTTTTGTCTCTTTTTTAATCATAATATTGCTTCATTTTTATTCATCCTTCCACACCCATAATTTAAATACTCCTAATATTTTAAGTTTTCCTTCAATTTGCATCTTCAAATAGGAACATTGATAATATACAACTATGAAGATAACCTCAATGAACAAGGAGCACAATATTACTAAATTAAAATCAACAAAATAAAACAATGTTTCAAGTGGTTGAAGTGGTGAGGAAATATTAGTGTCTAGTGTGCTTGGATGTGGGCAATTCACATGGGGATATGAAGCTTAGTGTCTAGTGCACTCGGATATTGGCAATTCATATCTTTTAGCCTCTCTACCCATGGAAAATGAAGCTTATTCCAACAACAATGCATAAAACACACAGAAGACGAGGAGTTACTCTACCTTTAATGACGGAATATAACTACTTCAACTCAATAGACACTTTTGTGATTGAAATGTAGTCTTATATATATACAATGTGTATTCTATGAAACATATTAGATAAAGACAAATAGTTAGTCCCTTTTTGTCTCATGCTATTTTTTTTTCCTTCATCCTCACACAGACATAGATAATAGAGCATCTTTTCTAGATCATGTTTTATCCTTGACAAATCGATGTACAAAACTTTTACACAATGATAGGAACTGCTACATTCTACATTGCTTCGCGCCTATTTCATTGATATTTTGCTTCATTTCTATTCATGTTTTCGTGCTCATAACTTAAATAGTTTACTCTATTTAAGTTGTTCTTCAATTTTCTTCTTGGCATCAAGTCATTGGTGTCAGAGCAAAAAACATACACTCTTATAGTTATTTCACCCATATAACATTGGTCTTAGAGCCATTCACAACGAGCAACACAACTCTCTATATCTCTTACAACATTAGCTTAGACTAGTGGCTCATGTTGAGTCATACATTGTCGTCACATGGTGGGATCATTACAACAACACTTGATATTGCTAAGTCATACTTTGCACTTAAATAGTTGGCTCATTACAACAACAAATGGCTCCTTAGAACATTGTGGATTATCATGAATGTCTCAGGATAAAACAACACAACCACTTTTATGGATCAACTTATTGTGGATGCCCTCAATTGACAGAGAAAAGCATGAAAAAAGACTTCATGAATCTTTTGAAAGAGATCATGAGCACAAACAACCTCCCTAATAATGGTTTTGAAATTCTTAGTAGAGTCATGCCCTTTCAAAGTCCATATGAACTTTAACATCCCTATCCTTGAGGGAAAGGTGACAAAATCTCTAGTCACACTTCTCTCTTTTGCACATTATGTGAACCCATTTGCAATGGTGTAGAACATAGAGAAGGAAAGAACCCTTTGCATGAAAATTTGGGTTGAAGGCCTACCTCTTTAAACTGTCATTGACAATTGTACCCAAAATAACTTGATTTTCGCTGCAACCACACAACAATGACGGGTGTATGCATACACCCTTGCTAGTTTCCAATAAAAAAGGGTAATTGGTACAATTCTACAATCAAGAGGCCTTTTGAAAATAGGCTTAGTGTCCATTGACATTTCAGTTTCTCCTACACCCTTAGTGGCAACAACTTGCATCCTTGGTCCTAAAAATTAGCATAATGGGGACCATTCCTATCCAAGAGGGGAGGCTTGGTTTGAACGTAATCATGTATTCTTGGTGCACAACCTCACACATGCCAATAAATGACCATCATCCATGGTGACTCCCTCCATCTAAACCACACCAACACCTCCTAGTTGTGTGCTCCAATCCAAGACTTGGGCATGTAGTGCTTCGATGAGGTCTAAGGGGTAGCATCCTTGGCAGGGTCATGTTACCACTGATGAGTCAAGTTGAGGGGAAAATATGCCCTTGTGCCCATAAAACCTCTATAACATTTGGTGTGTCAAATTTCAGTTGTGTGCATCAAGTTCTAGCATGTGTGAGGACACCATAACAACTTGCGTGCTTCAACATCTGCAGATGCCTCCGCTTGCTACACATGCCTACAACTTGGGATGTGAACCATCGCCAATCATGTTATGGAAGCTCATTCTTCGCATCTACAACAAACATGCACTATGCTAACGCACCTTCTCCAACAATAACACATGGCATGAAGAGAACACAAATAATTACTCCACCCTCAGTTACCTAATTGAACTACTTGTGTGTGTGTGTGTGTGTGTATAAAGCATACCAAATAGAGATAGTTAGCAAGCGACTTTCAATCTCACACTCTCTTGGCTCTCTTACATAGAGCATAGATAGTAGAGCATCTTTTTTTATCTCATGCTCTCTCCCTCACAAAGCGATGTACAATAATTTTACATAATGATAAACAATAATAAACATTGTTACATTTTATAAAGATTTTGTCTTTTTTTCAATCATAATATTGCTTCATTTTTGTTCATCCTTCCACACCCATAATTTAAATACTCCCAATATTTTAAGTTGTCCTTCAATTTTCATCTTGAAATAGGATCACTGATAATATACAACTATGAAGATAACCTCAATGAATAAGGAGCACAATATTACTAGATTGAAAGCAACAAAATGAAACAATGCTTCAAGTGGTTGAAGTGGTGAGGAAATATTTGAAAACAAGGGTTTGTGGTCATTACATTTCCATGCACATTGAAAACTCATTACAAAATTGATTGTCTATGATTCTTTAAAAATTATTATAATGCTTGTTGTATAATCACCCCAGATCCCTCATATTTGATCAACATCGTCTCTGCACGTTGCTCATATTTTGGTCATGTTGTTACTAGTAATCAATCCTTCAAAGAGGAAATATCTTGTAATCCACGCCTATGTCCTCCAAAAGGGCACACCATGAGTGCGCTAACCATGCCCACGGTTGTCATGTCATGCCTTCACCCTCACTCCTAGTCAACCATCCAACATGGGCCTACTACACCAACACCATCAACTATGTTTATTGGCACACACTAACTTATTTATGTTATATGAAGTTTTGTGTTTTTAGACATGGGTACCCTATTTTTTGAGTGAATATTGCATCATTATCACAATGGTATTATTGATCACATGCGACATCACTCATGATGGAGAACTGACTACTTTCCACTACAATAGTCTTCCCCCCCAATACTCTAATCGTGCTTGGACCTATTTCGACTAATATGGTATCGATGTTATATGATATCTTGGCATGTCCTTCCCTTTTCTCTTCACTAATGTGTCCTCATTGGAGTTAATGGAAACAACCACACGACTCCAATACGCTATTTTATGCGCTTCCATTTCCAACATTGAATAGAGTTTTTAGGGAAGAATGATAGATTCCATCTTGTGCACCTTTATTTCAAGGGGTACCACTTGTTCCATTAGCATGCCCTTTTTTGATGAACACACCTATTTAGAATTATAATACCGACAAATTTGTAGGTCTTCTTCAATCGTGTAGTTTTTGCTCTATCCTTGTCTCATCAACCCATAATTACTATATTGTGCAACTATTCTAGTCACCTTATCACCATGCACTAATATCACCATGATAACCCCATTGCTAGACTTCAATTGTTGATGTTGCATTCTCCTTCAACACCTAGTGTCCACACTATTTGTATAGTTGAAGCTTCGCTAAAAAGTGTTGTTCCCTCATGCTCCAAAATGAAGCATCTTTTAAGTCTAGATAATGTTACATTGGAATTAATGCATAATGCCAAAAACTCATCACTAGTATATTTAATGTATTGGATTAATTATTGTAATTGTTGCTTGGGTTGGTTCTATACCCAATATGCATTCCTTCCTAGTGATAAAGTTTTATTATGTTGAGGAATGAAGTGTATTTAAACCCATTATCACCTTCATGAAAAGCACATGTGAGTATCGAGTATTGATGTAATGATTCATTGTTGCGCTGCGACTACCATACTATTTTGTACATATGGAAATGGTTTCATATTGTTACAATGACATTATATCTTGTGCACTAGTGATGAATTTGGTAACCAATGAGTTATTTTATTATTTTTTCATGGTGATTAAATGTTCCCTACTTATTTGGAAATTTTGCATGTAGTTAAATCCATTGTGGAAATTGTTATGATCTCAAATATAACAAGATGGGATGCCTTGAGAAAGGACTTGGAAACAAGGAATTTTTTTTAGAACACGTGCCTCTTGATATTTTATGCCAAATGACCATGCAAATGCTACCAGATAGTAAACACAAAGGAATTTTGTTTAGAACACATATCTCTTGATATTTCATGCCAACCAAATGACCATGTAAATGCTATTAGATAGTAAATGCAAAGTAATTTTGTTTAGAAGACACGTCTCTTGATATTTTATGTTAACCAAATGACCATGCAAATGCTACCAAATAGTAAATGCGTGACATTTTATGTCTTGAGCGAGGATTTGGACAAAAGGTATTTTGTTTAGAACATGCGTCACTTGATATTTTATGCCAACCAAATGACCATGAAAATGCTACCAAATAGTAAATGAGTGACATCTAAAAGTGTAAATTGAGATATCATGGGACCATTGGTGAAAATGTATAGAAATACCAAGGTGGGTAGGAGGCTTCATGTGTATGATGGCTGAAAGAGTCTTTATACTATTGGTTTGTTTCCCTTCACATCAAAAGAATTTACTATATCTCCCTATCGAAAATGATTCAGTCTGATCATGTATCTCAACAAGTTGAATGAGAGTCGAAGACAAATGATGGTCTACTCTAGACATTCAAGATGACGTGATTCCTATTCGAAACAATGATAAATATACAAAAGAAGAAGTTGACGGAGGTGACATGTCCTTCAACTTAGATAATACTTCTAGGCCTAGCTTCGAGATGCTAAAGGAATTCATGACTAGGGACATGATATGTTATCTTTGAAGAGGTTATCGACTTTGACCTCAGAGATAAGTTAAAAGAGGAGTATTGAACAACTACCTCTTCAGAAGGAGATCCTGAGATGGAAGATGTTTTTAGTTCGATGACTAAAGAATAGGATGATGTTGATGGAAGTTGACTAGAAAGTTTGTCTTTGGATTGGTCCTCTGGAGGAGAAAGAGACATTGATTTGCAATTAACTTCAGTTGTACCTCCATGTTTTGTTGTAGCCACTGACATCTGTAAGAGAGAGAGTGTGGAGGGTGAAATTGTCATAAATGAATAACATGCACATTATTTTAACGTAGATGAAACCAATTATCATAGATTTGATGTGCAAAAAGTCAATCTTGGAACACAGGTTTATCGCAAGAAGATTGTGGTGAGTAGTACGTTGAGTGAATAATTGAAAGAAAATGTTGTTCATATATTATGAGATTATAGATATGTCATTTGGAATTTTTTTCTTCCCTATCGTCTTCTCACTCTTGCTATCAACTTTGTAAAAAAAACAAAACTTCAAAGATAAATATACCAAATTATATATACACTTGGTGGAATTTAAAAAATATTGTGTCTCATGCAAATGGGAAAGTTGGAGGAAGATAGACCATCACAGTAGATAAAGGCTACATCCACAAAATCTATGTGATTTTGAGCTTGAATGATGTGAATTGGATGAAAATTATCCATGCCAAATCTTTTCCAAAAAATAGTTTATTTTTAGGCAAAATTGTAGCAGACGTTTTGATGTTGGTAATAGTGTTACTTGATAGTGATTTTATAGGAAACCCACTTTCCAATGAAACACCTAGAGGGTGTTGATATTACGGTAGATGCGGGAGGTATTAAACCTCCACGTGTAACCCTAACAAGAATAGAATATTCTGGGAAGCAAGAAGAAACCCTAAAGCATTGGACATAATCCTAGAAGATAGGTCAACTAAAGAAAATAATTAATATTGAGTTTTTAGCCTCCATAAAGAGAAGTCATCCAAGAAATATAAGGAAGATAAGTATAAATATAGGATGCCAAAGCTCAATTGGACTCACACAACTTACAACTGCAAAAATTTAGTAAGTGTGCAAGTTTGGAGAGTAGCTGTAGCTGCACTTACTGCAACTAGTATTTTCAGATTTAGGCTTGGAATTTTTCTTGGTTATGGTTTGGACTTTCTTCCTTGTGCACTAGCTCTAGAGAGAGGTATGCTACATTGATTGGCTATTAGGACTAGGGTTTGGTTCCAGAATTATTCTCTTTCAAGGTTAAGGTGCTCGGGTGTGGCTTCGGCCTATGGTTGGGTGACAATATTGCTATATGGTCTATGGTTAAATGAACAAACCTACTTTTCTAACAAGTTATGGGCCCACACAATCTTCAGACAATCTAACCGCTGGAAGATAGATTGGGAGGATTTTCTCAGTTACAGTAGCAGTTGCAGTCAAAGTTTTTGCTGCAACAATGAAATGCTAACCCTCTTGTTAAGGCACCTTAAGTGAATATATTGACCTAATTTCCGGATAGCCTAGTGCACCCTAACCTAGCACACCTCCTGGTACTCTTAGCAAGCTAAGATGTCAAGTTTGAGTTTTTGGTCAAAGTCAAAGAAGTCATGACTTACTCTATGAAGTTAGAAAACAAGTTAGAAGGGGATTCTAACTTCAAAGCATAGAAAAAAAGGATTGACCTCATCCTTTCCAAGAACAAAGTGTTGGATATTGTGAAAGGAAAGATCGTGGAACCGCAATTTGAAGAAGGAAAAGATAAGGAACCTCATAACATTGCAGTTATGGGGAAGTTCAAGGACAATGACATCAATGCCATGAGTATCATAGTGGACTCTATAAAAGACCACTTCACACCCTACATCTCTCATCTTGACTCATCTAAGAAGATGTACAATGCCCTAACTAATCTCTTTTGAGTCAGAAACATTGGACAAGTAATGAGTCTGAAGAATGAGCTTCGTGCCATGAAAATGAATTATGATGAAAGCATAACATCATACTTTGTGAGAATCTCTCAGTTAAGAGATCAACTACAAGCTATTCAAGAAATCATTTCAAGGAGCTAGTAAATATAGTACTCAACATCCTTCCCAAGACATGGGATGCATTTGCCGCAAGCATGAACACAAGACAGGAGTATCTCACATTTGAAGAAATTTGGCCTTGATGTGCACAAGAAGAATCAAGGATTAACAAAAAAGAGAAATCCCAAAAGAAATATGATGATCAAGCCTTCACAACAAGATTCAAGAATTTTAGGAATAAGAGGACGTTTGGCTTAAGGAAGGAAACAAATGAAGATTTAGTTGTTGAAGAAAGGGAACCCTCAAAGAAGGCCAAGCATGATAAAACAAACTTCTTCTTCTAATTCAAGCTAACAATACTCTTCAAAGTTCTTGTACATACCATGTTTACATAGTTTATGTACATATCTTGCATAGCTATTTCTTAGAATATAGGATGATCAAGTGAAACAATACCCATGAAAGAATAACAAGATAAGGATTTCTATCATGATTACTACAAGTCAAGAAATACACTTGAAAAGATGAAGTACGTTCACAACCCTTGGTAACAATTCCTGTGGAAGCTATTATATAAGTAACAACTGCCAGATAAGCCGAAATTGCAATCAAACTTGAAGAGACCCAGAAGAAGTCAAAACAGAAAGAAGTCAACAATCAAGAGGAAATTAGAAAAATACTTGTGACACTTTGTAGAAGGAAACAAGGATGCAGAAGAAAGTGTGGACTCTCTTAGATGGAGGGCGTTGATTACATAATTCCAAAAGAAGAGAATGCATTCATGCATGAGGTAAGAATTAGGAGGGAGCTAATCCTAAATGATATGATCCATTGAGGATTATGAAGTATCCGTCCATGTTCCAATTGAAGGTAGCAACCATGATAAGCAACACATGTTCAGTTTGACTCTAGAATAGGTCTTCTTCGAAAAGAAGCCTTAAAGTATCCTTGATTGTCCATCTACATCCATGATTCTATGATGAAAGGAATAAGTTGGAATCTTCAGGGCATATAGAAGAACCCATGGACCCAAGATCTAAAGAGAGACATGAGGAAGAATATGAAGATTCCAAGAAAGAAAAGCAAGAGCAACCAATTATTATACCGAGAATCACAAGATTACCAGCTTGGTTTGATCCCACTAAGAAGAAATCAAGCAGAAGAAATGGAAGTTATGATAAAGAACAATGTATGTAAGAAAATGTGAAAAAGACTTATGAATGTAAGAATTGCAAGATTAAGAGTATGAATTGCAAGATTAAGAGTTTCTTCCAGAAGGAGGGAGAAGACTATGAAAACAACTTGTTCCAGTAAACCAGATATACCTCTTGTAGTGTCCATGGATTGGAATTTACATGTAAAATACTGTTCTTCCCATTAAACAAAGTGAGAAAGAAGCTTATACCAAAAAGATACCCATGTATGAAGATATAAGAAGACCTTGTATGGATTCAAACAACTTGATGCTTAGTATCTCATATACATCAGAAGTGTGGTGAAAACTTTGTATGACAGAGATAGTGTATCAGAATAGTTACTCAGAATTTTGGGATGATGGATTGCTAATCCATGGAAAACTCTCATGATGACAGAAGAAGTGCTACTTGGATATGTTTCAACTTGAGCCTTGCCACGATGTCATGAGCTAGCAGGAAACCAAAGTGTTGAATTTGACCATGATATATTGTAATGATCAGAGCTATATGAAGCCTTCAGAGAAAACCGATGTTCCATGAAAGAATGAAATACATTGAGATCAAGCATTTTATTCTCTATGATGAAGTACAGAAAAGAGAAGTGGTTCTCCAATATATCTCCACAAATGAGTAGATAGAATATATTTTGGTAAAGATTCTGTCCAAGCTGAAAAGTTTGTGTACTCAACAAACAAGTTGGGGCTCGTGGAGACGAATTCCTGTTGACGGGCGAAATTGACCGTCCGTCAAGTGAGAGAGTGGAACTGGTCCAGGGTTGTCTAATAACCCAAGCCGTTTGGGATGAACCACCCTGACGATTTTAACGGCTCCCTTGGCTGCTCTAAGGTCCTAAGAAAACCAAAGAGAAAACTAATCTAAACTAACTAATCTATCTAAAACTAATAAAACTAACTAAATAACTAAAACTAATAAAACAAACTAAAACTAAATAAAACAAACTAACTAAAACTAAATACAAGAAACTAAACTAACTAACAATAAATAAAAAACAAACTAATACACTAATCTAATTAAAACAAACTACTAAATAAATTAAACTAAAACTAAATATAAACTACTCTAACTATTCTATATACAAACTACTAATTACTATTATACTAACTCTAATAATTAATTATCTAATTTCTAATTGAATTACAACTTATTCACAAATATACAATATCTACAACTTGCAGATTTGAATAAAACCTGTAAAACTCATTTAATTTCTGTCCTAAGACAGTTAGAGATATTTTTTGACTTTTATATTTTATGAATAAGAAATAAAACTTACTGAAATTAAACAATCTAATATACTAAACACATATATATATCTAACTAAACTTATATCTAAACTAAACTACTAATAAATACACTAAACAAACAAATGAAAAACTGACATGGAAACGCTCCAGATTTGTCCTGTGTATGATGACTTCGAAGCTGGTCGGAGGAAGGAAAATCGCACCGGTTAGTCCAGAAGCTTCTCGTAAATGATAGGCTGCGCTGCTCTTTGATTTGTTTACAGGACAAACAAGACATAAAAAATCATAACAATTATAAGATTTATAAATCTCTGCAATAAGGGGAACTTGTTATGCAAAAACTTATATTTAATAATTCAACTTATGAAGAAGAGAAATCTGTCATTCACAAACTGAATCAAGCAACTGCTATGTTTTTATGTGCTAGAAGAAATCAGATATGGATTATATTGATTAAATTATATCATTTGCACAAGATTAAGATAGCTAAAGTAGTCATTAACCAGATGCAAATAGATACAAAAACGTGAAACAAAACATTGATATAATGAAAATCTAAAGCTGTAGCAGAATATCAAATTCTGTCTCAGTCTGTATTAAAATTCCATATCCTTGTTCTCCCACAAATGAGGATAATTATTACAAAAAATAATAAGATTATATAAGTCTTTCCACAGGGTAAAACCTCCCCGTGGATAGTATCAAACTGTTTACATAATCTGGGAAAATATCCCCAAAATCAACTAAACTAGGAAATCAAAATGCAAGTAAAATATCTAAATATCCCCTAACTGCTCATCAGATCCAATGCAATTTCGAATTCATCTGCAATAGACCAAAAATAACAAGTTAGAAAGGTATTTTATTAATGAAACAATAAAAATTTAATTCCACAGACTTAGCTACAGAATCATCTGATTCTGTAGCTAGTCTAAAATAACATACAGGATCAGAATGGAAATTGAATCAAATCTTTTCAATAAAATCAAATTGAATTAACAACCAATAACAAATCATTTTATTCGAAAATGTTATATCATTTGCAATCCAATAGAATCAAATTTCAATATCCGAATAGAGGGACAGGCACACTCTGTTTCGATTGTCATCATATTCGAGTAAACAGAATCTAAACCAAACAATTCTACAAATTGTTTCACATCCAATTCAAAAAGTAATGCAATCAAACAAATCTTATGAAAACGTTTGTGTTTTTCCAACAACAGGAGATACGATCAGATCAAAATAGAATCATTTTTAAAATTGTCATAGCTGTCAATGACAATAAACGGTTTGCACCACAGGTAGATTAATTCAAACAGTTACGAGAATCAATTCATACAAAATCATAACCAGATCGATTCGGCCTTGACCACAATCATAATAGAATCGACATAATTGAAAATTGGTTATTGTAAAATGGGCAAATAAGCTCGATTGGATTTGAACGAAATCATTTATTTCAAACGAATCATGACCGAGTTTAACATAGAAACAAATCGTGAATCCAAATATAACCAATCTCAATTTATAAATCAAATTTAGACAGAGTATCTATCGCAAATACGAATCCAACTGATAACAGGGTCGAGCCAACAGTAAACCAATACGAATTAATCGACAGGGTTTTAGCATAATCGTTATGAATTGAATCTATCCATGATTTGAGTGCGTTTGTATAGAGTTACATTGGAAACGGTCCGAATTGAAATCCCGTTCCTTGAAGTCATATGACACAACAAACCGTAACAATTAACCTTATCAAAATCATTTCTAATCATAGCATATAACGAAATTGAATCGAAAATGTGATTGTGTTCAGAATGGAATATGAGAAACAACTCTTGTCTAGAATAGATACAAACGACTTCAATTGCCAGGAGAGCATCCATTTTAATCCGATCAAACAAATAAAATCCATAATAAGATCAATCAGATCGATGAAAATCCATGAGAAGCTAAACTGGGAAAAATGAATTTCCATTTAGTCAAAGCAAAGCCATGTATAGAACGCATACAGTGTAATAGGACCATTCAATGTTGTACACAGAGCTATTCAAAACCAAATTTGAATTCGTTATATAAACAAGTGATGTCAAACATACCTGTGTGAGGCTGCTCAAATTATGACCGTTGTAGCTGATTCCACATTTTTAAACAAGATGGAACCTATCGTCCTTTGTTTTTTATCAGTGGCTTGTAGATTAGCCTTTTGACTGGTAAGCAGGGCAACCTGGTCCTCCAAAGAGTGAATTCTTGACTGTAGCATCTGCACATCAAGATAATATCTTTCTAACCACGAGCTGCATTGAGCACAGGGTGACACAGTAGATTTAGATAGAGCAGGAGAGGGTTTGGATGAATGACCAGGGTTTCACAAGGCAACTTAATGCTTGGGTAGTTAGGGTCATCCTGTAGGCAAGGGAGTAGGTTTTTCACAAAGTCATACGAGGGTTCGGCACACAAACCTTCCGAATAGGGGTATTCGCTAGCCAAAAAATGCTCCACTTTTGAATCGAAGTCCTCACTCAACACGATAGGGTTAGGATTGACAGGAGGTTTTGGCTTGTTCCTTGCCATTCGTGAAATCAAATGGGCATTGTTTTTTCCTTTGGCGTTCACAGTGGGTTTCGCCTTAGGCTTTTTGCCCAAAGGCTTAACAGTCTCAACACCCTTAGTCACAGAGTGGGGTAGGTCAATAGGTGAATCGACCAAGGGTTTAGGTAGAAGGATGCTGTAGGGTACTGGGGGTACAGACTTGTCCTCGCTCACCACAGGTTTTTTAACCTATGGAGGGTTCGAATCCTCAAAATCATTCCGAGAAAGGAAATTGCTCCAACAATCTCCGTGTAACCCCAAATGACAGACAACAATAATCTTAACCAGCCCATAATGAAAAAGGCTACTGTCAACCTGGTTCCTTTTGTATTTCTTTGACATTTTAAACAGGCTTCTATGMAAATAATAGGGCATATTGAGCTGAAAACCCATAAACACCATAAGAAAACGAAGGTGGTGTAAGAAAAAAAACCCGTACCGACCTTCGCAGGTGATAAACTGTTTGATTATCATCAATAAATCATGCCAACGATGTTTAAGCATGGTCACGGGMAAAACTTTATCACAGGAGATAACCTTACGCRACTGGAAGAGCAGTGTCCAAGGGACCTCTTCTACTTTGCAATTCTTGGACCATCGTTGTCCAGTGGCAGGCAGACCCATAGCTAGACTGATAAACTGCTCGTCAATTTGCAATTGAACATCGCCGACCTTGGCTCGACATCCATCAAAGGTCATGGCGAATTTTCGAGCTATGCAGAGGTTAAAACCCTCGAATTTTTGTATAAACGGAAGCCACCCATTTTCCTCGAGGTCACTGCAGGCACTGTCAAACATTAACAGAGCCTGGCTGCCATTGGGTTCAGCTTGGATGACAGGGGCCATGGTGCGACTCATGGTAAGGGTTTGGTTCGAGTTCACCAACGCACAGGAGCAGAGTCATTTGGTCTAACAACAATGAACAATCAAAGGGGAGAGCATTAATGTGCGCATGCGAGGGTGGTGGAGTCATTCACCGCCATGCATAATAGTTATGGAAAAGTACAATCGGCGAATTCCACATCTCTTCAATCAATCATAACATAGCATAGTTCATAAACCATAATGTTTCGGCCAACCAAAGAGTCAAACGGTGAGTGATATACCAATGCGCCACTAACTATAGTTTTTCAACCATGAATTATTCAATGTGTAACCAACCCCAAATGTTAACCACGCGCCATTGGATAAATGTTTAATCAAAAGTTTTAAACCATTGTGCCAAATGCCACTTATAAAACTTACAAACCAAGAACCATAAAAAGATTATTATAAGGATCATATCATATATAAAAATAAAAATAAATCGTAACCCTTATGCAATTCATAGAATCAAGTATAAACCCACATGCTCAATGCTTCATAAGTTTAATAAAATCAAGTTACRCAATCAAAGCAAGAATGTCCAAATGGGCATAGTTTAAAAATCTTTTCAGCTACATAATGATAAACCAAAGGTAAGTGCCATTCAAAAAATCAATAGCAAGATCATGATAATTCAAATAACGATGGAGGAGTTTTCAYGCTTACAGTCGTGAAAACTAAATGGAGACCAAATTGCAAGTGTCGCGAGAAATGAAAATATCGTCTATTTGAAAAATGCGAYGACAATTTGAAGTTCAGAAGACATAGGTATAGGCAGCTTATAGGACAATAGAAAAAATTGAATTGGCTGCCAACAATTCCTTATTGAAAAAGGAAGATATTACTTCCAGGTTGGGAGGGAGCATTGATATGTTATTGATTTATGGACAATCATTTTTTAGTTTGAAAAATAKTCTAGGATGAGCAGGTCCTTTCCAGTTCGAAAAGTGGTTTGAGATTTCGGACGGACAATCATTTTCATAATGGAAATATTCTGATAGATCGTTGATGTACCATAGACAACGATTCCACTTGTGGCCAGTGTGGGGGAATGGTCTAGGATAGTCATTCTCCTTGGCAGTCACTCTGAGTAGTGGTCAAGTAGAATGGTCTGCCTTTTCGGGCAGTCATTCTTTTGAAGTTTACAGTTGTGAGCAGTTTCAAATAATGGTATGGTTTGGAGGTTGGTGTAGGACAGTCATTTCCATTAGGAAATGGTATGGACAATCATTCCCTAGTAAAAAATCATTCTATCCAGGTTTCACTATGATTAGTGCTAGAGGAATGGCCCATTTAGGTGAATGGTCCAGATTCAGTAATCAGGGAAATGCATTCCCTAGGGCAGAATCTTTCTCTCTAGGTTTCACTATGATTAGTGACGGAGGAATGGCTCAATTAGGTGAATGCTCCAGGCTTAAAAATATGGGACAATTATTCTTCTATGCTTGAGAAGAACAGTCCAGATAGCCCATGGATGATGTTTTACCTCCTGAGGGAATATGCTCTTCCATATCTCATAGATGTGAGTGGAAGAACGACCTAGATGGCTTAGTTTGTATCATGATATTGTTATGCAGGTTGATATCAGATGATATGATTATTGTGGATACTATATGTCACTGGACAGTAGTTGTATGCCATTGTGGTGGATGTGTTCCACTAGTTATGACTATGTGTCACTGGTTAAATATTCGTGTGCTACTTGGTGTGGTTGTGTACCATTGGATAGTAGTTGTGTACACTATGGATAGACACAATTGTGTTCTATTGAATGTAATTTTTCTAATTTCCATGAAGACTATCAATAATGTTGGAAATGATTACCATCTAGATGGATTGTCAGTGTGTTGGTGGACAGATATTATCCAGGCGGAAAATGGTCCAAGATAGTTATTCTTCTAGGACATATGTCCGGATTAGAAGAATAGTCCTTATAGCCCATGGCGTGACTTCCAACATCTGTTGGAACAAATATTCTTCTAGGACATATGTTCAGATTAGAAGAATAGTTCTTGTATCACTCTATGGAGTGAGTGACTTATTCAACATCATGCCTAATTACTCAGATGGATTATGGTTTCGAGAGATGATGTAGTTGATGTTATTAGATGATATTGATAGTGATGATGGTGCTTGTGATTTAATCATGAGATAGCCTGTGTGGCTATTGTTGAAGGAAAATCTCCCTGCAGACAGGTAGATCTCCTCTTGAGAGCTAGACTCTTAACTCTTAAGATAGAAGACGCTTATCATGGACACTGACTTCCTTTTAGGTCTATATAAACTAATGTGTGAGGAGGAAGGAGAAAAGAAGTACCTTTTACCAGTGTTTGTCCCTGCATGGTCTGAGTTGAGCTCCAAGCTTTCGCTCCCCGATAAGCCCTATAGACAAACAAAAGTACAACCACTTCCTATTCTACTGATATTAGCTCAAAATAGACCTATCTATTAGAGATAAGTTCATGTGATATTAAGCACAAACTAGAAAGAAACAGGCCAAGCATATTATATTTATGAGAACAATAACAAAAGAAACTTACAACCGTAGATGTGAATGCAGCAGCTTCGTCGAATCCTCTTTGTCTAACCCTTGCCCAAAAGACCCACGATCATAATGACAACAACTTCACTAATTATTCTCCTCCACTTCCCTGTGTGTTTCCTATGAGATCATAGGTTTCATGCTTCTAATCTTCCCCCTTTCACCATGAGAAGGCCTATTTAAATAGGTCTGGAGAGGCCCAACTACTTGAGATATCTCTAGAGTAAGTTGAGGATTTTCCTCCTTTAGTTATGGATCTGCCTTGTGATCATGGCTTGGCCAAGGATTCGAATCCAACTACCTTCAGATATTGAGAGGATCTTCCCCTCGTTCTTCTCAACAAACCAACTGTTGCCTAGAATAGGTAGCGCTCCCTCAAAAGGGGTGTCAGAGCGTTATAGTGCTCCATGGCAATGTATAGGGGGTGCCAGCACCCCTGAGAGTAGTAGAACTCCACAAAAAGGGAAGACAAGAATTATAACACTCCCAGAGAGTCTTTAGGGGGGCACCAGCACTCCTGAGAGAGGTATAGGGGAGCGTTCTCCTCTGAAACTCAATATTTAATGGTCCTTTCAAATGGCAAGAGATTCATAACCCTTTTAACCCATTCCTCTTCTTCCAAGTCAAATGTTTGAGGTGTTTCAAGTGTCCTCTTGATTTCGTTATAGGTACGACATAGGCATTATGGAAGTATTCGTTTCCTGACACTTTGCGACACTCGTGAGCAAAATGCGACACTTGTGACACTTGTAATGACGACACTTGCGACACTATCGAAGTGAATAATTTAGATGTGTAATAGATTTCCCCCCAAAGTATGAAGTTAGAAGACAGGAAATGATAACTGAAATGCTTTGTAGACTTTCAAGCAAGGGTATAGACGCAGAGAACCTGACAGAAGCTGCACACAAACATCCAACAAATATTATGACATGTTTCAAACCCAAGGCAGGCATACCTATGCTTGGGTGATCAAGACTTGCAAGATATGGCCGCCATAAAATACACTGCGGATCCATAATTGTATTGATAAAAGGTATAGCCACCGAGGATACAGTGTGGATATATACTCTTATGACCTGAATTGATTGTAGCCATGAAGAATACACAGTGGATCTACGAGATGACAAGACATAGCCACGACCAATACAAAGTGGATCTATATAACAGTATATGTGTCTTTGTTCAAAAGAAACTCCTTAGCAACCTGGGCAAAGTACATATAAGAGTGACGAATCAACCCAGGGTCTTCTTACTGATCTCGATTTAGTATGAATCTAACCATGTGAATAGATATCCTGATGTCGAACATGACAGAAACCACTTGATTACCGGTCAATGATGTAAACCATTAACAAATGCGAGGGAAATCATCATTAATGTCAATGATTCCCAAGGTACTCTAGTACATTCCAATGAATGTGAATGGATGATCTGAAGTTGAACATCCGTGGAATCATCCAATCAGAGGTCAATGATGTAAACCCACTATCGAATGTGAGGAGGCCTGCCATTGAGGCATGTAGGTCCCAAAGTACTAATTGGTTTCTAAGTCTAGTTCCTGGATAATGTGTTGAAGTCGACAGGAATAGAATTGTCGAAGGAGGGCCTTGATGTATCACCCATCAACGACATGAAACGGACACAGAGATGTAATTGGTAGATCAAATGAACATGGACTGAAACGAGTATTGAGACAACATATTTGTGATGGATGACTCTCGAGGCAGATACTTCCCTTGAATACTGAGGCACAACAGCAGAAACATGACATGGACCAAAACACGATGATGCAATGGATACTGTGACTTTCGTCGGGTGACCCAAAGGAGTGAGAAAAACTCAGAGGATTGGTTCAATGCAGAAGTTCAGTGGATTAAGATGTGTGCAAAGACAAAGTGCCATGTTCAATGGAGACTCTAAGAGTTACTTGGTAATGTTCTCAAAAACTGCTTGGCTTGCTTCCTTCAATTTTTTCCCCCATCCAGATAGACGAGTACCTCTTTTTAATTTAACGAGCTCGAGGAGGGTAACACATGCTTGATATGACTCACCTTCGGTAAGTCCCTCTTCCTTTTTAACGAACTAGAGGAAGTAAGAGTTCGGTCCCATATGGGCCTGTCGATGTTTGTTTAACGATTCCAAAGATAGAAAACTCGAAGGTTTTTCATGATTATAGAGTCTGGAAAAACACTTAAAAGAGAACTCTCTCAGTTATTTTTTCATAAAGTAGTCTGATGAGACCGAAAAAGAGATAAACTATCGCTCAACAGATGTTTTCTTCAAATACTTTAATGAGCGTGAAGAGAACAAGGTTGATCGGTAATGTTTTCATCTTTAGAGAGTTTGAAAAGAACTTAAAGATGACTCCAGTGTTGTCCTTTTTCGTAATGTTAGTCTCGCGAGGCCGAAAAAGAGATAAATTATCACTCGAAAGATGCCCTTTCAAACCGTTTAACGAGTAGGAAAGGAAGCAAGATCACTCGACAATCTTTTCATGTTTAGAGAGTCTGAAAAGAGCGTAAAGGAGACTCCAGGGGGTTCCTTTTTCGTGTATCCATACAGGTCCGAAAAAGAGATAAAAGTCTACCCAGATGCATTCTCATGTATTTACAAGCACGATAAAGAACAAAGACTAAGCGCGGTATGCCCCCAGCAGGAAAGCTAGTGGCTTAACTCCAGAATGATCATCAAAGGCTGGAGACATGCCCTCCAAGCTTCAATTCATTCACCGACTTTGAGGTTGTCACCAATTTCTCTAGTAGATGAGAAAAAGGAGAAGGGTGGATGAAAATAAGGTTCAAGAGAGGTGACTATTTCATTTTTTCACGAGCTTGACATAGGAAAAGAATTATGCTCAAGGCCTCTGTTTCATTTTTTAGCGAGCTTGCCACAGAGAAGAGAAACTATGCTCGTGGTTTCTTCTTGATCATGGCTTCCGAGAGGATAATGCTCTGGAAGGATACCATGTCAAGGGACAAAACTCAGTCATGGCTTCCAAGAGATATTCACTGGATGGAAGATAATCACTTGGGAAGGAACACATGTCGAGGGTCGCGATAGGAGTAAGGAGATCAAGCTCCAATAACCCTACCGAAGAAATCACCATGTCTACTACCGGATCTAAATCATCGAAAGTTGAAAGAATGGGAGATGATAGAAAATCGACATCAGGAGGGGAGATAGATTGTATATCTGTCTGAATTTCTTCACGAGGGGGAAGAAAAGAGGATCGGTGACAGTTATTATCCCAAGGTAACTTGTTAATGCGAAACATCTCTGGAATAGATTCATCCGAAGGAAAAGTTGGGGAAATTTAGTCGATCACAGACGACAAGGAACTCAACCATGATTGCATAGAGGAAACGTCAAGCGCCAATAGATGTTGGTCATCTGACGAGGGAGAAACAGATTGGATAGAAACGTATGATGTTTTAGCTGGACTAAGTGGCACGGTGTCACCTAGTGCATCGAATTCCAACAGACAAGGTACAATCCAAGGGTCAGATGATTCCAAAGATTGATAATCCATGGTCGACATCATATCAACGGTGGCAATATGATGTGTAGTCGGTGGAAGTGGTGTAGGGAAGGTACCCATGAGGCTAGAATCTTTCAGTAAACCAACACCAACGCTTTCATACATGATCTTGTGGTCTCCCAAGAAAGGAATATTGTTGGTAGCTGGAACGTGAGCATCGGTCGTGCAGAAATCCAATTGATCAACAATGACAATTTTTCCTTGATGAGGAAATTGGACACATCGAAAAACTGACGAGGCAATGACAGTCATAGCATAAAACCAACTTCTTCCAAGTAACAAATTGTAATCGAGGAGAGCATCGACCACCTCGACATCAACAGTAACAGTTTTTCCACCCAATTGGATGGGTAGGGACTGTAAAATCCCATGGGGATGAAAACCTTGCCCATCGAAGGTGTGTAACATCGTTGGGGATTTGTTGAGTGCTGGTGATTTTAAGCCTTTCCAACACACCAAATACATGACACAAGTCGAGGCTCCCTCATCCAGAATAGTTCGGTGTATTTGTTGGTTGTGAACAACAACATCAACTTGGAAAGTAAGTTGGTGGGAGCGTCAAGACGCATAATTGTCTAGGTTAAACATGATCTGATTGGATGACTCAGGATCAATAGCACCGAGAGCGGCCAAGAGAATTCTACGTTGACTGGGGCAGTGCTATAGAACTTCTAACGTAGACATAGAACATGGTGCTTGAGCCAAATCTTCAATAATGTTGTAGTTCTGGGTGGTACGTGAACTAGGATTAAAGGTAGCTTTGCGAACAGTGCTCTTAGGAGGGCGTAAGATAGAGTCGAACGTGGGTTTCTCAATCTGGAGTGGTCCAGATGGAGGATTAACCGATGGAAGACTAACGGAGGATGACGATGGATCCAGTAAAGTACCGGTACCATTAGTGTCTTTTCCTTTGTCAGGGTTACCTGGTGTGTCGTATGTCTTAGAGAGAGTGGTCAAATTGATCCCATTAAACATATAAATATGTGCACTCGATGAGGCCTCATCATGAGGATCGCTAGAACTACCCCCCGGAGAGGGGGTTTGAGCAACCATGGATTGTTGTTGTGGAAAAGGTTGAGTAAGCACAGCGGGTTGTGACTTTCCTTGGAAAATTTTGGCCACTTCATTGTGAAGTGGACAATCTCGAGTGTAGTGATCATCACCACAAATGATACATGGGAATTTCAGTTTCCGTTGTGGTTGCTTTTCGGTAGCAGGTGTTTGATTTTTTGGTTGTTCATTATTATTTTTTGATTTATTCTTTGTCTTATTCTTACCTCTGGATTGTTGTGAAGGGGCATATTGAACTACATTCACCTCAGAGATCTGAGTTTGGGGGGAGGTAGAGGAGGGTGTAGTTGATTTGGAAAAAGATTGTTTTGATGGAACCGATAACACCATCGCATGAGATGAGGATGATGGCTTAGGAGGATCGGTATTATCTCGAGAAACATTCGGAAGCAAATCATACAAAGTACCAAATTGGGAATAGAACAAATCTAAATACTGAGCCCGAGCAATGGCTTGTTCCTTTGTGACCGCACCACCCATAGCGACATCGCGAGCGATCGGGGGTAACAGTGATTTAGTAAACCATTCCACCAATATTATGTCAGGAATGACTACCTTGATCATCCTTCGTCGTCGCCTCCACTCATGAATATGGTCAGAGATATGCACAGAGTTAGTTTGATGAAGGGAGGTCAAGAGTTCGGTACCCGTCTCGTAGTGAATAGGCAGTTGAAAGTGCATGAGGAAAGACATGGCAAGGGAATTGAAATCATGAAAAGAAGCACGTGGTAGTTCAATATACCACTTTGCTGCTGAATCGGTAAGTGTTCGCTTGAAAAGATGCAAACGTATAGAATCATCCATGAGGGAGTTTGATGAACATCACAAATGGAAATTCATCACATGGTTGTTCGGGTCTTCACCAGGGTTTCCGTCAAATTTCGAAATATCAGAAGGGAGTTTAGCTGGAATGACTGGCCAAACCGGTGAATGAGAAATAGGATCATTAGTTAACCGAGACAAGTCTGGGAGATCCAGAGTCACAAAGAAAGGTAGTTGTCGGTTAATTTGCGAATGATACTGGTGTGGCATAGGAACACCAGTAGGACCATATAATGGGTTAGGAGGATAGTTGTAACCAGTAGGTCCTCCTACATACGGTTGCTGCTGGCCAGAATAAGAAGGATTCGATGGTGCATGAGAAACATTGGCATAACCCAGTGGGTTCTGAACATTATAGGCTGGGTGATTTATTTGCCCGTGAGGAGGATAAACATTTTTTCCTTGAGAATGGTAAGGAGTAGATCCCAGAGGCAGATACACATGAGGTCCATGAGGAGGATAAGACTATGGTCCCGGAGAACTCCAGGTGGTGTTTGGGATGCCGCCCTGAGAAGATTGCCCGTAAGATGTTCTGGAAGGGACAAGATTGGATACTCCTCCTAGTGGGTTATTATACAAGTTCCCCCCAACGTGGGGTTGAGTAAAAGTGCCTCCTGAAGATACTCCCCAGGATTGTGAAGGGTTTCTAGCAAACGAGGGTTTCCCCCCTGCCAGCGGTGGATTTATGACTGGGGTATGACTGGCAAATGGAGGTTTCCCTCCAGGAGGAGCATGAAAAGGGGGCTGTCCCCCAGGAGGGGTAGGCCCTCCATGGAAAGATAGTCCTCCAGGAGGAAAAGGTTCATTGGT
Organism: Picea mariana; assembly: GCA_032191745.1. Classification (NCBI taxonomy): domain Eukaryota; kingdom Viridiplantae; phylum Streptophyta; class Pinopsida; order Pinales; family Pinaceae; genus Picea; species Picea mariana. The sequence continues at coordinate 21,160 of JASDQU010684193.1, read as the reverse complement.
TGGCGGTTTCCCTCCAGCCAGTTGTGTTTGGCTAGCAGGGGTCTGCGTTCTCGGGTGAGAAGGTGTCTCAGCAGGATCATGTGGAACATGTGGAGCTATAGAGTAGAAGCTTGTAGAAATGGGGGTAGAGATTGAAGTGCTTTGGGAGTGAGTAGAGGTGATGAGTCCAGCATTAGGATGGACTTGTGCTGGTGTAGTAGCAGGGTTAATAACCTAATCGACTGGGTGATTCATGGTTTGATCGGATGGTCTTGTTTCACTAGGAGGGTCATGAGGATGAAAGGGTTGTCAAAAGGATTCGAAATGTTCATAGAGATTGCGTCTCGGTGAAGTCCTCCATATAGAACGAGTAGGTGTGGGATTGGTATCTACTATGGTGCTAGGATGAACATGAGTCCTATACTCGTCATCAAAGATTGGTTCTGTGGATCCCATATATGTTTCGGTAAAGATCCTCTCTGGTAATCGTGGGATCTCTTCGTCTATGACATTCCCAAGGGAGTCTAAATGAACCAAAAGTGGTTTGAGAGGGGTTACTGACACATATGTAGTGGGATTTTCAACCGTGACCAAAGCGCCTTCTAAGTTATCTAACGAAGGAGCAATAACACTTCCAGCGTTGGATTGATTTTCTACCTCTCTACTGTAGTTGTCTTCTGCTGGGTTAGGAGGTAAGGGTTGATAGCCTTCCGGAGGCAGCCCTTGCATCCTACATGATCAACGAAGACCTTTATCGTCTACGGGATCAATTGTGGAGAATAACAGAACACACTGAAAATCTAGGGCCAACTAACAAAAAGAAACAACATACGCTAATAAAATCTAGGAATCAACCAAGCAAACAAAACTTCTCTCGATGATCATACTAGTTGGTGATGAAATCCAACATCATGTGATCAAGTTGAGAAGGGGCTAGGATATGGTGGAACAGTTACAATGGCGACCTGCTTAATAGACTTTCACCTTACTGCAAGCTTCCACGCAGTAGTTGTGGATTTACCCTCCAAGGAGCCCGAGTGAGTTTGACCAATGTATGTTCCAGGTACAGTGAGACTTTCCTTCACCATCACCTTGTGTAAGTTCCTAAAGATTATAGCAACTAAAGACACCAATTCGCAGTGAGTCCCTGGGCGGGTACAGTCGACAGTCCGATCCCAAACGTATGGGTAGGATAACAAGTCTGAAATCAACCCAAGAGGCTCCCACACATAATCGTGGGTATACCTCCAAGTGACTCCCAATATACGATCCGAACACTACAAATAGTTGAACCACAGAGGGATAATCTCCATAATTCACCCGAATGTGACCTCGTGCGTAACCCCTATGTGAGAGGGGGATCCCAGAAAACCTATACAACAATTGGATTTGACTCTCCCTAGCTCAGGATGCTAATGTTTGTTTTGAAAACTTTGGAGAGTTTTACTCACAGCCTAATCCAAAGTGCTAACCCTAGTCTACTGTTGGTGAAAGATCCTAAAACAAAAATGTTCTAGATAATTTTTAATTAGCGTTCGTTTTACAACTATTCTTTACTCAAAGGGTGCACGAAAGTGAAATTGATGGAATGAGGACTCAATTCTCAAAAAGATGCATAAAAGATGATAAACAATCATTTCTTTCAATGAACGCCTATTTAAGGGAAAGAGAAAAATTCATTTTCACTTTCAAACACTAATATGAAATGTCCTCAATCAATTGGTTCTCAATCGAATCCAATGCAATGCTAAAACATTTTCAAAAATGCCTTCTAATATGAAAACCAATCACTAAAATGTATCTTTTTTCGTTTGTATGTGAATGATGATTAATTCAATGCAAAGACTTCTCCTACTAACTACCCTTTCAAATCAAGGAGATTCGAACAAGTATGAGCAGATTTCGCACGAACAACACACACCCTCTTGTTATGATTGAAACAAGAAGCAATCAGAAAACAAAAGATAACAAAACAAAATCAAACAATTCACACAAAAGAGAAGTGTTTAAGAACAATGACCTCAAAGAACCAAATAAGATGATTCACAGATTGTTGATGCCCTTTAGCAGAGTTCCCGCTCAGTCAAAAAGGAGAGAAGAAAGTGGAGGATTGATTTCAAGCTCTCAAAAGCATAAAAACTCAAAAATAAAAAAAGAAGGCAGTTAGGACCCTATAATGTACCTTTTTGTTCACACTTTTTGCTACCATTACATCCTTTTTCCACTCACATTTAAACTTACATTATCACCTTACCCTATCTTTACAAAGGTATATAACATCTCTTCTCTTTACTATATGTTTAATTTGTTTTGCATATAATTTTACATTACTCTCATACTTAACCATCGATCAAAAATATATAAGTGCTGAAATAGTTCACTGCAGATTATCGTTGTTGTTTAAAGGCCCGTCGCTGAAACAGTCAAGAGCATGCAAACGCCGTGGCTGAAACAATCCATGGTCTACGATGCTGAAACAACAATTCACACAAAGAAGAAGTTGTTACACTCTCTGTGGTCTACGATGCTGAAACAACAATTCACACAAAGAAGAAGCTGTTACACTCTCCGTGGTCTACGATGCTCAAACAACAATTCACACAAGTTGTTACACTCTCCGTGGTCTACGATGCTGAAACAACAATTCACACAAAGAAGAAGTTGTTACACTCTCCGTGGTCTATGATGCTGAAACAACAATTCACACAAAGAAGAAGTTGTTACATTAACCACAACAGCCGCAACTTGAGCCAGAATTAACCATCGCTGCTGCTTGAGACCACATTGCTGAAACAGTCAGAACGCAAATCTTGTTGCTGAAACAGCCCGCGATTTGCAATGCTGAAACAGTAGACAACAACAATAACAAGAAGATAAATAAAGAAGCTATTACACCAGCCGTAACAGCTACACCCAACTATTGTAATAGCATTCTGTTACAGGAGACCAGGATATCCTATTCTAGTATAGAGATGAGATCTGACTAAGAATAGGATTCAGATGTGCACATGTAATTTGATGATCAATTATATCGAGGGGATTCTCCTCTTTAAATAAGAGGAAATCATCATTAGAAAGGGACTTTTTGTCTAAGAAAGGAATTACAGAGAAGGATGTGTTTACTTCAGACATTGTAACATGATACAGTTGACAGATGAATAAAAGATTGTTCTGAGCATTTCTTTCTAGTTCCTTTCATTTCAGGGGAATCTTGTGAGAAGGGAGGCCCACCTTCTTCACAAGATTCACCCATTAGCTTTGTAGTGTGTTAGTGTTATTTCTGTTCATGCCTTGATTAAATTCTGTTTTGCTGAAACACTATTTTACGGAACTCTGTCTTGTTGAAACTCTGCTTTACTGATTGTTACATTGTTTTCATATAATTCATGCTTGGGTAACTGTTAATCATTCTAGTTAGCAATCCTGTTTGGTGAATTTATGAAAACATGATAATCAGGGACAGGCGCTAAAGATTCCTTCTTGGGGAATAGGGTCCTGTTCTTTGTTAAGATATAGTTAGCCTTCAGTGTGTGTCAATCATTTCGATTAGTAACGAGTTCATGAAATTGTGATGATCGGAAACAGGTGTTGAAGATTCATGCTTGGGGAATAGGGTCATGTTCTCTATTACAGAATAGTTGGTCTTACCTTTTACAATATCTTGAAAGATTTATTTCCTAGGTTGTTATTTCTTAATGTAATCCAGGATTCTTCGGACAATTATTTCTTTAAACTTTGAACTCTGCAATAGGTAGGTTGCTTTCCTGTAATTCAAAGTAGAACTTCAGTTTGTTCAAGGCAAGGTGTGATTAATATATTTTTACTACAAATCTAGATTGCTTTTGAGATTGAGCATATACAGTGTGTGATTACCTTTGAAATAAACAGACTTCCCTAAGTTGACAATTTATGTAGCACTTGATTGTTTAGTTAAATAAGCAATTATAGTGACCAAAATTTTGGCGCCGTTGCTGGGGAAGGTAATTATAGATTTCAAAAGCACTTATGTTCTTTCAGATATAAATATTGCATGAGAGGACATGGAGACCCCAAAGAAACTGACCCTACAGGTGGCAGGGGTAGAGGAAGGGGAGGAAGAAAGACTTATATTGACGAGATTATATCAAAATCTGAATCTGCTGCTCCTCAATGACCAATCTCTCGGAAACCAAAATCCCAACCTTCCTTTCAAGCAAACTTTGAAATGGGGAAAGAGGTTTGGAGTCCTGAGACAGTTGAGAAACCAGCAGGAAACATTGAGGACAGAGCAAGCGCAGCGGGGGAGCAAACAGAAGAAAACATGGATGAGTATAATGAAGAACTACATCATGAAAAACAGGCAGGTCCTGAAAGAGAGGTAAATGATGAAAACTCTTTTTCCACTTTAGGATTTCCTATTGGTGATATTCCTAGAGGGGTATCTCCCATGAAGAACATTCCACTCTCAACGTTACCTAACTTTCATGGTTTATCTTCAGAAGATCCTGATGAATTCCTTTTTGAGTTTGACATATTATGCAGAAGTTATGATTACATTTCCAATGCTCAAAAATTAAAACTATTTCTAGCAACATTGAAAGGAAATGCACTAAGATGGTTCATGAGTCTTGGAGGCCATGTAATCACAACATGGGATCAGATGAAATAGAAATTCCTACATAAATACCAGGACTATTGCCGAACAAGAGGAAAAAGAGAGGAACTATTCAAGATGATACAGAAAGAGGATGAAAATCTGGAAGACTTTGTAGAAAGGCTACATTATAATCTACAAAGATCCAGTCACCCCGATGTAAGTAAAGATATTCTTAAAAAAATATTACTAAAAGGAGTAAGGGATGACTGTCTAGATATGCTGAATATGCTTGGAAAATGGGACATATCTAAAGAATCATATGATGAAATTGTTAACCTATGTAAAAGATGTTCAAGAGGAGCTTCAAGGAATAGATCAAATAGCAAGGATACCACATTTTCAAGAGTTCAAAAATCAGCCAGTGGGGGAGAAACAAGAGCCGAAATAGGTAATTTACTTGAAGGTTTTAAAACTGAAATGTTAAGCTCTTTTGCCTCACAAATTGATACCCTGCAGATTCAAAAGAAACAAGCCGAAGCAGAAGCAGCTCTGTCCATCTTTTGTTCTAAATGTAGAGACAAGAACCCACGAAGGGAATGCCCATTGGACAAAAAGATAATCTGCACCATCTGTGATAAGGATCATGAAACTCAACAATGCCCTTCTTTACCAGGGATCAAGGCAGCATTACAACCAACTGATGAAGAAGTTGAAGCTGTCTATCTGTTGACACAGAGAAGGCAATGGCAACCGCGGGGACAAGGTATGAATCCTAATATGCCATTTACATCTTCTAATCGTTGGAATAACTATCCTTCTTTTAATCAAGCGAATTTCCCTCCCTATAATCAAATGCAATACCTAAATCAAATGAATTACCCACCCATGCAACAAACTAACCCACCCTTTGTTGATCCGTCAATGTGGACTCCTTGGCCTCCACAACAACAACCGTATCTTAACCAATGGAATCCAAATTGGAGAGGACAACAACCCCCGTTCCCAAACCAATTACCTCAATCACAATTTCTGCAACCACTCTCCTTACCATCAGGTACTCCACCAAACAATCAAATAATGAGGCCCCAACTAAATGTACAACCTAACCCTAACCCCAATAATAAAGTTGTGCAGTTAATTGATATTCNTTACCCACCCATGCAACAAACTAACCCACCCTTTGTTGATCCGTCAATGTGGACTCCTTGGCCTCCACAACAACAACCGTATCTTAACCAATGGAATCCAAATTGGAGAGGACAACAATCCCCGTTCCCAAACCAATTACCTCAATCACAATTTCTGCAACCACTCTCCTTACCATCAGGTACTCCACCAAACAATCAAATAATGAGGCCCCAACTAAATGTACAACCTAACCCTAACCCCAATAATAAAGTTGTGCAGTTAATTGATATTCATAACTAGCCTACACTTTCTCTTCTCCCTACGCAATGCAATGATATTCATTTACGATCTGGGAGAATAGTAGAACCTATCATAGCTGATGTTACCTCTTATGATAAAGAGGAAACAAAAAATCATGATGTACCTAAAGAGGTACAATCATCCTCTAGCATTGCTGTTGAAACAACAAAACCACCATTTCCTGAGCGTTTATCTTTGACTAAAACGCCTGAGCCACCGAATTTCAATCTTCTAGGGGAATTACAAAATCTTTATGTCAAAATCCCTCTATTACAAGCACTCCAAGATGTACCAATTTATGCCAGGACTATGCGAGACATTTGTGTTAAGAAACCTGGTAGGAAAATTAAAGATCCCCTCACAGTTCATGTCATGGGTGACTTGTCTACACTAATGTCAGGTAAAGTCCCCCCAATTAAATATGGTTATCCCGGCCACCCTACCATCTCAGTACAAATTGGAAAAATGATAATCCCTCGAGTCCTGGTAGACTTAGGCGCTACTATCAATATTATGACTCTAGAAACCTCACAATTGTTACAACTGCAGAATGAAATCAGAGACACCCCAACCATCCTAGAATTAGCTAACCATTCTACAATCAAACCGGAGGGAATCATTCAAGACCTAATTATCTCAGTGGAATCCTGGAATTATCCAGCTGACTTTGTGGTATTACAACCTAAAACAAAGTTGGGTGGCCACCCTCTAATTTTGGGCAGGCCTTGATTAGCCACAACAGACACCTTTATCAGCTGTAGATAAGGTTCAATGACAATTTCCAACGGTTACGAGACTAAACAGCTTACCTTCTACCCTCACACTACACCCTTGATTAATAATGATAATTCTGTATGGGTAGACTTTGATGATCAACTTACTCAACCCATCTTGACTATCGGACAAGCCTTAAGCCTTAAAGATGCCACCGAGGATGAAGTAATTAATAATTTTATTTGTGAACCCTCCTCCGTGACTCCAGAAACTCATAACCAACTAGATGCACTTTTGGAGTCAGATAACCAAGAAAACCTTAACTCTGAAAACCCACCTCAAACATCAGCCACCATCTCTTCTAAAAGTATACCAGTAGAAATTGAACCTGGCAGAACATTAAACATAAACCCTAACCTGAAAAACGCTGAAACACAACAATTAATGAAGTTACTTCTTGAACATAAAGAAGAATTCGCATGGGAATATACAGATATGAAAGGAATCTCTCCTGAATTATGTACTCATCGTATATATATCAAGGAAGATTGTCAACCGATCTTCCAATCTCAACGACGAATGAACCCTAATTCAAGAGAAATCCTTAAAGAGGAACTTCAAAAATTGCTCAATGCAGGGTTTATATATCCTATATCAGACAGTGAATGGGTTTCCCCATTGGTAATAGTTCCTAAGAAAAACGAGAAATGGAGAGTATGTGTGGACTATAGAGCATTAAATAAAGCCACTCAAAAAGATCACTTTCCATTACCATTCATTGATCAGGTGTTAGATAGTTTGTCAGGGAAGAAATTTTTCTCCTTTTTAGATGGTTTTAGTGGGTAATCAGATCAAAATTGCACCCCAAGACCAAGATAAGACCACTTTTACTAGCCCTTGGGGAACTTTTGCCTATAGAGTCCTCCCATTTGGACTATGTAATGCACCCGCAACCTTTCAAAGAGMAGTTATAGGAATCGTTTCTGATATGCTTAATGACTCTATGGAAATTTTTATGGATGATTTTACCCCTTATGGTGTTTCTTTTCAGGAAGCACTACAAAACCTTGAGAAAGTACTTAAACGATGTATACAAGCCCACCTCTCCTTAAGTACAGAAAAATGTCATATGATGATGAGTGAAGGAATGGTGCTTGGACATTTTATTTCATCTCAAGGAATCCAGGTGGATCCATCCAAGATACAAGTCATTAAAAATCTTCCTATTCCCAAAACCCAAACAGAGGTAAGAAGTTTTCTAGGACATGCTAGATACTACAGAAGATTTATCAATTTTTTTTCCAAAATAGCTTCTCCCTTGTTTGTGTTACTGATGGAAAATGCCAAATTCAAATGGACTAATTCTTGCTAGGAAGCATTTAATACACTTAAACATCAGTTATCTACAACTCCTATTATTAGAGGACCTAATTGGACACTTCCCTTTCATATATTCTATGATGCTTCAGATACTGCAATAGGAGCTGTCTTGGGACAAGAAGAAAATCATCTCCCTTATATTTACTTCATTAGCAAGAATATGACTCCTGCTGAACTTAACTATACAGTTACCGAAAAGGAATTCTTAGCAGTTATCTATGCTATTAATAAATTTCGACATTACATCACTGGCTACTCTACTCTTGTCCATACTGATCACTCAGCTATCAAATATCTAATGAAGAAACCTATCTCAAATGCTCGAGTCACCAGCTGGTTACTATTATTGCAAGAATTTGATATTACAATTGTAGATAGACCAGGAAAAGAAAATGTAGTTGCTGATTTCCTTTCTCGGTTAACACCTGATGATGATACCCCAGTAGATGATTCCTTTCCTAATGAATATCCATTTGCAGTATCTACTCACTCACCATGGTATGCAGACATCGCTAACTACTTGGTTGCAGGGAAGTTACCACCACACCTATCCCACCGGGAGAAAAGAAGAATCATTCAACAAAGTGCTCGGTATAGCTGGATAAGTGGGTATATTTTGCACACAGGACTTGATCAAGAAATCCAAAGGTGCATTCTAGAAGATGAGGTTTATGATCTACTAAAAGCTTGTCATGATGGCCCTTGTGGAGGGCATTTTGCTGATAAAAGAATAGCACATAAATTCTTAGGATGGGGTATTATTGGCCCTCACTTTTTAAAGATGCAAAGAAATATGTTTGGGCCTATGATAGCTGCCAAAGAATGGGCCAACCTAATCGTAGAAATGAAATGCCATTAAATCCCCAGATAGTACTTGAACCATTCGAAAAATGGGCCTTAGACTTTGTAGGACCCATTAACCCCCCATCCAATAAAAAAGTTTACATAGTGGTCTGCACATATTATATGACCAAATGGGTGGAAGCTAAAGAACTCCATAGAGCGACTGAAGAAGTAGTTCTAGATTTCCTATTTGAAGACATCTTCATCAGATTTGGAGTGCTGAGAGAATTAGTTGTAGATGGGGGACCTCCTTTCACTTCTCACGGTTTTAAAGCCACCCTTTAGAAATATCATATTCAGCATAGAATGACTACACCATACCACCCCCAAGCCAATGGATAGGTGGAAAGCACAAATAAAGTAATAGAAGCCATTCTCACAAAAACAATGAAGGAAAACAGAAAGGACTGGTCTCACAGGCTCCCTGAAGCATTATGGGCCTACAGAACTACCTAGAGAAATACTACAGGATTCTCTCCCTATGAATTAGTTTATGGAAAAAGTGTCATCTTTCCTGTGGAATTTGAAATCAAAACCTTAAGGACTACTTTAGCTGTCAACTTTGATTTGACCGATGCACAGACAACCAGGTTGCAGCAGTTTAATGAACTGGATGAAAAAAGACTAGATGCCATTCATCAGACAACTATGATTCAACAACAAAGATCAAAATGGCATGACAAAACTATCAAGCATAAGCAATTCCAAAAAGGTAATTGGGCCCTACTGTATGATTCTCGGTTTAAAGAATTTCAAGGGAAACTACGTACAAGATGGCTTGGACCTTACGAAGTGGACACTGCTTTCCCCAATGGAACAATAAGGCTCCTCACAATCAATGACTCTAAAACACCATTACTTGTGAATGGTCATCAGCTCCGTCTGTACCAACACCCTATTTCCAAAGAAGATTTTAAGGCCACATGTGTGGCAGACTTTCATTACCTCTTTTTAGAGGGGCCTCCTACCCCTCATTGCAATTAATTCTTTTTGAAATTAATTTCTTTAGTATTATATTAGATTTAGTCTACTAATAATCCCTATCAAGAAATGGCATGTTACAGTTGATTTTTGCAGATTCTTGATCAAAGAAAAGGCCTACCAAGAAAGGACGATCTTACTTCAAGAAGAGCCAAGCTTCATCTTGTGAAACACTACTTCCCCTTTTTTCCCCATTGCTGAAACACCACTGTTCAACAAATTTTCACATTTTTCCCCATTGCTGAAACACCACTGTGCAACAATTTTTCACATTTTTCCCATTGCCGAAATACCACTGTTCCGCAATTTTTCACATTTTCCCCATTGCCGAAACACCACTGTTCGGCAATTTTTCTCCCTTCTTTCTATGGCTGAAACACCACTTCCTTAGCAGTATTCTGCAACATCACCCTTCAACAAATATTTCTCTATTCTTTCCCTATTGCTGAAACACCAACTTTTCAGCATTCTCTGTCAATAAGCTTTTGCGCTCTCATACTACATTTTGTCCTTCCAGTAAACAAATCCTTGATACAATTCCTCTAACAAATAAAAAGTCTCCGCCATGGCTACTGCATAACTATTATGGATAGGCACTATATTTTGTTTGAAGTACGAATCAAAAGGTAAAGATGAGGTATGTAAACTTTATATGTAAATACAATTGAACTATGGTTAAAGAGAAGATCCCAACTCATTATTACCACTCATGTAAANTACCATCCTTTCGTTTGTTTTACCACCATTTGCATGCCTTCACCCGAAAAACTTACTCTGCACGGAAGCGGTTACTTGACTCCCTGACAGTGCATTTTGCTAAGATGTTAGCTATGGGAGGCCCTGTTATACGATACGAACCCACCATGACAGCCCTGTTAGAACTATATCCAGAAGTCTATCAAATTTTTCTACAGGCAGGATGGCTGGGTTATTTTCAGAGGCTCCAGGGATTTGATCAACAACAGGTTCTTCAACTCGCTCGAAATCTTCAGGAAGATTATTCCATTGTTCAAGGGGTTCGGATTCTAGTTACAGAGGAGGATATAGCATAGGTTTCAGGTCTCCCTACCAATGGCATTCGCTGGTTCAGCCACAAACATATCATCCTTAATGCCCAATAGGATTTCCTCTTGCCAGGGGAACAAATTGAGCCTAAAGTCCGGGGTGTCCGACTTAGCTCGTTGCCGCCTCCATGGCCGAAAGTTGCAGAGTTTGTCAAGCACTACCTTACCTGTGAAGGCCGATACCAGGTAGTCTACCAGTACGATTTTGTCCTATTTACGACATGCTAGATTGGTGAACATTCCTTATTATCTGCTCGGATGTTTTAAAAATATGTCGCATTACTGTAAAAAGGATAAAAATCCCACCCTTTCCCTCACCCATCACCGTCTCGCTCAACTACTTATCCAAAAGGGTTTTGCCCAACAAAACTCTCTCCTAAACAACCCACCTATAGATCCCCAAGAAGCTGTTGAATATCCCAAAAATATTCAGGAACAACAACCACAAAACCCTCCAGACCCTCCGGAAGCACCTAACAGTCCGCCTACAGACCCAATCAATCCAATTAACCTCCCTACCATACCAAGCTTGTCCCACATCTTACCAGAATCATCCACTCCTATCGTTCATATCCTTAACAATGACTCCGAACCAGACAATTCTCCTTGTCCCATCACTGAGGAAAATCCCCCACGCAAACGAAAGCAAATTCCTCTTTTTCCGCCCTTTTTACAAAGAAAACGAATAAGGACCTCAACAAGAGCAGCCACTACTGCCATTGCCCCAAACCCCAAACCCATCCGGCTAAAACCTCGCATACCTCCAACCTCCCAAGTTCTGAAATTTTTACCTATTTCACCCGTGGGCACTGAAACATAAGAACCAGAGGCCCAGTGTGCCGCGACATCATCCTTTTCAAATCAAGTAGCTGAAACACAAGAACCAGCTACTCATCAAGTAGCTGAAACACAAGAACCAACTACTCATCAAGTAGATGAAACACAAGAACCATCTACTCATCAAGTAGATGAAACACAAGAACCAGCTACTCATTCAGTAGCTGAAACACAAGAACCAACTACTCATCAAGTAGCTAAAACACAAGAACCGACTACTCATTCAGTAGCTGAAACACAAGAACCAGCTATAGCAGATACACAAGAACCAACTACAGCTAAAACACAAGAACCAGTTGCTGATATTGTTACCAAGATACAAGAATTAGATGCCCAGGGTGCCGCAACATTACTTTCTCTACATCAAGAAGCTGAAATACAAGAATTAGCTGTCGATCCTGTAGCTGCTCCAAAAGAACCAGCTAGTGCAGCTGTGACTGTTACACAAGAACCAGTCACCCCTCTTAATCTACCCTTGAAATATCAACAACTAGAACCAACAATGGCCTCTGTCTTACAAGAAAATGAGTTCCTAAGGTCTAAATTGGAAGCCTACAAGCAAGAGCTAGTCATGGTAAAGGAAGCCTACGAGAAGGAACTTAAATTGTACACCCTAGCTCGCATAGCGACCATGACAGAGGAAAATACAACAGAGAATCAGTGTAGAGAGTATATGTGTAGTCAATGTGGGGACATCTATTATCAAGCAGGCTACAAAGTAATTCAAATTCCAATGCTAGAAGCTTCCCCTACACCTACAACTTTTGCAGTCAAAGAAGAAAACCTTGTTGTTACACAAGAACCAGCAGGACCTTCCAAAATTAAAAATGAACCCTGGCCTACAACAATTGTCAAATATGAAGCCCCTGTTTTTGTTAATAAAGCTGTACAAACATTGCCTATTGATGAATCTACCGCTCCTAGCCAGATCAATACCCACACCTTTGTGGAAAAAGCCACTCAGACCCTACCTCAGCCTATCACTTGCAATGCTGAAACACAAACTCAACCATGGGATGAGCAGGCAATAATGGACAAATGGAAAAAAGAGTCTGCTGTTACACAGGACAAAAGCCTGCAGGAGCACAGACTACTCTGGCTAAACCATATATATATTCAAATTGGGAAGCTTTGGAGCAAACACGCCAGGAATCCTGTGCCCATAAGAAACAAAATAAAGAGATAAAAGGCAAATTGCTCCTGATGTTTGACTTGGCACAAAAGTTGTTGGTTGCAAGGAAACCATCCTGCAATTACTCTCTGTTCCTCATGAAACGACTTACATTTTTTCAGATTAAATCAATCAAAGAAGGCAGACCCCATGCAGTGTTAAATCCAACAGATTTTGTTAAAACCTTTGCAAAAGCCTTTGCTATGGATCAACACCTCCTCTATGAGGTATATTTTCATAATGAGGCCATCCCTGAGAACTGACACTTAACCTTAACCCTCTTGTCGGTGACATCCAGATTCGAGCACTCACCTCCTTCCTTAACAATTAGATTATATGGTAGGATGAATTGCTAGCTGCCAAGCATAACGAGGATAACTGCCTTCTCTGGATACGGCCAGAACCACAAAATGCTTCCACCTTTGTTGCAGAGTATTATCGGTATTTGAAGAAACCAGGGATGACTCAATACATTCGGCAACTACAGACAACAGTGCTTCAGGATTGTCAACAGTTCATTAAATCCACAGAGATCATTGCCCTACAAGAAAATAACATGTTTTGGCAACAATCTACTGAGAAAAGACAGGAACACAATCTCTTTAGCCCCACTAATCTTGAGACAACAATCTCCCGGGTACCTAGCTACATCAAATGTGTTTAGAAATGTGCTGAAAGATGGATAGGTTATCAGTTTCATTTTCCTATCCTGTGGATGCTAGTAGAGAAATATCAAGTTCATTATAAGTTGCTCAAGAAGGCTAAAACAACAGCTTGGCAAAGGCTACAACGCGTTCAAGGATTCAGAGCTCCAACAGACAACACTTTCCACAGCTACTGCTTAAGTAACTTGCATGCTCAGAGTCGGTATTTAGATTTTGATTCAGATTGAAGTTACCTGAGGACATGCAACCTTTTAAGTTGGGGGGGGGATGTTAGGACCCTATAATGTACCTTTTTGTCCACACTTTTTTCTACCATTACATCCTTTTTCCACTCACATTTAAACTTACATTATCACCTTACCCTATCTTTCCAAAGGTATATAACATCTGTTCTCTTTACTATATGTTTAATTTGTTTTGCATATAATTTTACATTACTCTCATACTTAACCATCGATCAGAAATATATAAGTGTTGAAAACGTTCACTGCAGATTATCGTTTTTGTTTAAAGGCCCATTGCTGAAACAGTCAAGAGCACGCAAACCCCATGGCTGAAACAGTCTGTGGTCTACAATGCTGAAACAACAATTCACACAAGTTGTTACACTCTTTGTGGTCTACGATGCTGAAACAAAAATTAACACAAAGAAGAAGTTGTTACACTCTCCGTGGTCTACGATGCTGAAACAACAATTCACACAAAGAAGAAGATGTTACATTGACCACAACAGCCGCACCTTGAGCCAAAATTAACCATCCCTGTTGCTTGAGACCACATTGCTGAAACAGTCAGAACGCAAATCCCGTTGCTGAAACAGCCCGTGATTTGCAATGCTGAAACAATAGACAATAGCAATAACAAGAAGATAAATAAAGAAGCTATTACACCAGTCGTAACAACTACACCCAACTATTGTAATAGCATTCTGTTACGGGAGACCAGGATATCCTATTCCAGTATAGAGATCAGATCTGACTAAGAATAGGATTAAGATGTGCACATGTAATTTGATGATCAATTGTATCGAGGGGATTCTCCTCTTTAAATAAGAGGAAATCATCATTAGAAAGGGACTTTTTGGCTAAGAAAGGAATTACAGAGAAGGACGTGTTTACTTCAGACATTGTAACATGATACAATTGACAGATGAATAAAAGATTGTTCTGAGCATTTCTTTCTAGTTCATTTCGTTTCAGGGGAATCTTGTGAGAAGGGAGGGCCCACCTTCTTCACAAGATTCACCCATTAGCTTTGTAGTGTGTTAGTGTTATTTCTGTTCATGCCTTGATTAAATTCTGTTTTGCTGAAACACTACTTTACTGAACTCTGTCTTGCTGAAACTCTGCTTTACTGATTGTTACATTGTTTTCATATAATTCATGCTTGGGTAACTGTTAATCATTCTAGTTAGAAATCCTGTTTGGTGAATTTATGAAAGCATGATAATCAAGGACAGGTGCTGAAGATTCCTGCTTGGGGAATAGGGTCTTGTTCTCTGTTAAGAGATAGTTAGCCTTCAATGTGTGTCAATCATTTCGATTAGTAACGAGTTCATGAAAGTGTGATGATTGGAAACAGGTGCTGAATATTCCTTCTTGGGGAATAGGGTCTTGTTCTCTATTACAGAATAGTTGGTCTTTCCTTTTGCAGTATCTTGAAAGATTTCTTTCTTAGGTTGTTATTTTTTAATGTAATCCAGGATTCTTCGGACAATTATTTCTTTAAACTTTGAACTCTGCAATAGGTAGGTTGCTTTCCTGTAATTCAAAGTAGAACTTCAGTTTGTTCAAGGCAAGGTGTGATTAATATATTTTTACTACAACTCTAAATTTCTTTTGAGATTGAGCATATACAGTGTGTGATTACCTTTGAAATAAACAGACTTCCCTGGGTTGACAATTTATGTAGCACTTGATTGTTTAGTTAAATAAGCAATTATAGTGACCAAAAAAGGCCACAAAATATGAATAGAAAGGTGCTTATTCCTCAGAAGGAAGGATGTCAAAGGCCAATGGGGAGAAGCATTGAATCACAAAGAACTTCATCAAGTGAAAAAACAGGGTCTGTATCTCAAAAAATGCAATTTTGGAAGGTATTTTTGCAAAGGAGAGGCTGGAGCTCTGGTGTAAGGGAAACCAGAGCATTATAAATCTCTATCCAAGAGTTCTAGGGAGTGTTGGCGCTGGGATAACATAGGCATAGGGGCACCAAGCTCCAAAAACTCAAAAGGTGTCCAAAAACCCAAAATTTGAGTTAAATTTTAACAATCAAGATGAATGTGATGGGGTAAAGAGTCAATCAGCATATGAAATCAAACATATTGGGTGAACAAGGTCTGAAAACAACAAAGGGTAAGACAAGGTCTATGAGGAAGACCAAAACTAAAAGATTTTTGATTCGTCCCCAGTGGAGTCGCCAATTTTTGTTGAAGGAAAATCTCCCTGCAGACAGGTAGATCTCCTCTTGAAAGCTAGACTCTTAACTCTTAAGACATAAGATGATTATCATGAAAACTGACTTCCTTTTAGGTCTATATAAACTAATGTATGAGGATGAAGGAGAAAATAAGTACCTTTTACCGGTGTTTGTCCCTGCATAGTTTGAGTTGAGCTCCAATATTTCGCTCCCCGATAAGCCCTGTAGACAAGCAAAAGTACAACCACTTCCTACTCTACTGATATTAGCTCGAAATAGACCTATCTATTAGAGACAAGTTCACGTGAGATTAAGCACAAATTAGAAATAAATAGGCCGAGTATATTATATTGATGAGAACAATAAGGAAAGAAACTTACAACCGTAGATGCGAATGCAGTAGCTTCGTCGAATCCTCTTTGTCTAGCCCTTTCCCAAAAGACCCATGATCAGAATGACAACAACTTCACTAATTATTCTTCTCCACTTCACTGTGTGTTTCCTATGAGATCATAGGTTTCATTCTTCTAATCTTCCCCCTTTCACCATGAGAAGGCTTATTTAAATAGGTTTGGAGAGGCAAAACTAGTTGAGATATCTTTGGAGTAAGTTGAGGATTTTCCTCCTTTAGTTATGGATCTTCCCTGTGATCATGGCTTGGCCAAGGATTCAAATCCAACTACCTTCAGATATTGAGAGGATCTTCCCCTCATTCTTCTCAACAAACCAACTGTTGCCCAGAATAGGTAGCACTCCCTCAAAAGGGGTGTCAGAGCGTTATAGTGCTCCATGTCAATGTATAGGGGGGTGCCAACACCCCTGAGAGTAGTAGCACTCCACAAAAAGGGTAGACAAGCATTGTAACGCTCCCAGATAGTCTTTAGGGGGGTGCCAACACTCCTAAGAGAGGTATAGGGGAGCATTCTCCTCTGAAACTCAATATTTAATGGTCCTTTCAAATGGCAAGAGATTCACAACCCTTTAAACCCATTCCTCTTCTTCCAAATCAAATGTTTGAGGTGTTTCAAGTGTCCTCTTGATGTCATTATAGGTACGACATAGGCATTATGGTAGTATGCTTTTCCTGACACTTGCGACACTTGTGAGCAAAATGTGACACTTGCAACACTTGTAATGAAGACACTTGCGAAACTATCGAAGTGAGTAATTTCGATGTGTAACAACTATGATGATGCTACCGGTCGAATGGTATGTTTGTGCTCAATACCATTTCTTTCAATACCTCCCTAACTAGGAGGGAGTGTTGATATTATGGTAGTTGTAGGAGGTATTAAACCTCCACGTGTAACCCTAACAAGAATAGAATATTCTGGTAAGCAAGAAGAAAACCTAAAGCATTGTGTTGGTCTCTAAATATTTCCTAAAAACAACCTTAGTTTAACATTAATTTATCAACCCGAAGATTCATCTTTTATTTCAAGAATATCAACAAAGTCGATGCAGATAATTGTAGAGGCTTAAATTGTGTAGTTAAAGCAAATCCGAGTTTAGCAACAATCAAGTTCCTCACACATTCCTTAAAACTCTGAAGCTAAGATCTATGACATAATTGAAATATAATCTATAACATGTTGTGAATTAAAGGAATTAACTAATCTGTTGAATTCACCTACTAAGAAGCAATAATCCAATCTAGGAAAATACTTGTAGAACTAATCTATCAACTATTAATCAACTTGCTGGAAAAGAAACAATGAATTATTATATCTGTGAAAAGGAAAAACAAATATAATCTAATCGAAAGGAACAACAATTGTAGTCTAATCGAAAGGAACAAAAAATATAATCTAATCGAAAGGAACAACAAATGGTAATTTAAGCGAAAGGGACAACGTGTATGAAAATGAGAGGAATTGTCAAGCAGTAAACTACAACAATGGAAATTGGAACAACAATCATTAAAATTCAAAAGATGCATCTATATTCTATAAGCACACAACATAAAATCATTAACACACTCACGCATTTATCTTAACGATTGAAAAAGAGATTTAAATCACAGAATGGAAATCAAATTGATACAATTACAGATTGAGACAGTAACTCCTTTAGACTGGGCCCTCGGTCCTCAGAAGCACTGCTACTAGAAACTCAATATTAAAGAATGGTGAAAACGCCAAAAACTTCTATTAATTCCATAGTTGGTACAACATTTACAAAATACTGTCTGCGTAGACTAATTATGAGTTCTAAGTGCTTGGATAAAATTCTTTTTTTATATTTTTCTTTCAGGATTCATTACCCCCTATATATTACAATGATATGGTTAAATTAAGCTATCATGAGGATCGAAAGATCCTCAGGATTTCTTTTACTATTTATAAAGTTTACAAAATAGGGAATCGATCTTTCTCAAAAACTACTTTGCGCCTCATGTCTTCAACCTTCAACAGTCTTCATATCTTCGAAATCTCCTTAACTATCTTGGGTTTGACAATATTTATCCATTCTTGCACTAAAATCAAACAATTGCAACCAAATATTAGAATTTATCTAACATTACTCAATAATATTTCTAGAATACATTTTAATCATTTTCTATCCTAATTATTCCTAATTAACAGAAAAGTCAATTAAGCTTATATCATAAATCATGAGAATAAGGAGGATATTTATACGTTTTTCAAAACTCAACATACCCCCCAACTTACATTCTTCCATGTCATCATGCAATATGAGATCTTACCTATAAAGCAATGATGTTGTAAGGAGAAGAGGTTGGTTCACCAGGCTCCCTGAACCCATTCTTTCATTTGATCTCTCCAAAAGCAGCTTCTTCCCTTTTTCTATTAATTTGATAATGTCTCCGGTAACCCTCTAGAGGAAACCAAATGATAGGGGGACTATATATGCACCCAATCTAGGCAGTTCCTTCTTCCAGGATCATTCTAGTATACCTTTCCACTCTGAAGGTAGCTAGAAAAACGTTTTTGAAACCAAAGGGTTCCCTACTCTTGACTTCACTTGGGGAGGCATCCCATCTTAATTTGGAGGAAGCAAGAGCTTCTTCTTTAAGTTCCCTAAAATAAGGTAAGTCTGATCGTATAACCTGACAGTGGATAGGGGCTAAAGAGTCTACCACACCTTCCCTTTTCATAAATGTCCTGTGCTGCATGATGGCTGGGAAGGATTTTGGAGGTTCCCTTCTAATCCAGAGATCTAACCTAGTTTCCATTTCCACGAAGGTCTTGTGTGATTTAGGCCACCTAAATTGGTTTTTGGTAAAGGACAGGAATGCTTGAAACTGTATGTCCCCAATAAAAGGACCATGATTCTCTTTCCTGCCATCTTCCAAGATGAGATTGTGGAGGTATATCTCACACAAAAAGTATTGCACTTTCTCTTCCTACTCTCTAAAACATGAGACCAACTAAGAGACAATGGTGAATTTAATTGGTTTACCTACTCTAATAGCTTTCACCCTCAGCAACAAATAACTCTCTAATAAAAACAAGGTATAATTAGTAGTAGGATCCCTGCAATCTATTGCATCAGTGTAGACATCACAAATTTCCTTGATTTTCTCCAAAGCTTTATCCAATTGGCTCTGTACTTTATTTACCTTCCCTTGGGCTCTGGTGAGCTCAACAAACGTTTTGTTTTCTGTTGCTGAAATGGTTCTAAGTTGTTTAACAATTTTTTGATGTTCTTCCATAGTGACCATCTCACTTCTGCATTGTGTTAAGGTCTGTTGGGTTTGCACCAACTCTATCTCCGATCTGTCAATAATGTCACTCTGTTCAGGAGACCGAAATGCTTCCTCGGTCTGAACAATTGTCTCCTCTGTGGTTGGGGAATCCGTCTGGGTTTCTGCATCAATAGTCTCTAGGGGGGCATGGAAGTTTGTAGGAAGCGGTTCTTCAGGTTGGGAAAATGTCTCTTCTATTTCTGGAGTCCCTTTTTGAGGTTCCACTTCATGTACCTACAAAGGAGTCACTTCTTCATTTTGAACTATTGCTTCCTCTGCTGCTGGAATCTCAGTTTGAGGTTCCATTTCTATTGTCTCTTTAGGGACAATAAACTCTGTCTATGTTCCTATAGAACTTGTATGGACTGTTCTCCTAGGAAGTTGGTTCCTTCCTTGTGTTCTAGGCCTTTTGGTCTTCTTTCTTTCATAGGCCTTATCAACTTGCTCTAATTGTTTTCTTAATTCTTTAATAATTTCTTTGAGCCTACCAACTTTTTGCTTTAATACTTTAATCCTTTTAACCCTTCTTTTCCACAACTTGTTTTCCTTCTTCAACTTTTTGATTCTACTGTGGCCTTTTCCTGTTTTCTGTTTTTGTGGGATATCAGGATCTTACTTACCTTGATTGGTCAATAACTGTTCCTTTGTTTCCGCAATGTGCTCTGTCTGTTCTGTATTTTCATGGAATGGCATTTCTATATTAGGGAGGTCCATAGCGGGGTAGAAGACGAAGTTGTTGGTTGGTGTTCCTCAGTCATGTTTGTGTCATTGTCAATTGATATCCCTAAATTCCATAGAACTTGAGCCATCTCAATTTCATAACCCTTTAGGAACTGTATAGTGAGGTGCTCAAGTGATGGATGTATATTTTCCTGAGCATTTTCTTGTGGCGTTTGTTCTGTCTATTAGATTTTCTGAATATCTCCCTGTGTATTTTCTTGTGGCGTTTGTTCTATCTGTATCATTTCCTGGGTTTCTCCAGGTTGTGCTACCCTTTTGTTTCTTCTTTTCTTCTCAGTGGAGGTTTTAGGGGCAACAATTATCCTTTTTATCTTTCTTTTTGATGTCTCTGCCAATTGGACATGATCTGCCTCAATTTCAGGCTGAGGTAATGGAACTTCCATTTGGGTGGTGTCTCCCCCTTCCTGTGCTATCTTAATTCCTGGCTGGGGTAATGGAACTTCCATTTGGTTGGTGTCTCCCCCTTCCTATGCTATCTCAATTTCTCACTGGGGTAATGGAATTCCATTTGGGTGGCATCTCCCCCTTCCTATGCTATCTCAATTGTTGATACTGAGAGGGGGGTGAATCAGTATCAAGTACAATTTAAAACCTTTTTCAACTTATACTTAATCCATTCAATTATATCCAATGAGAAATGAACAATAGTATAAG